>VUQG01002243.1:47782-60951 GCA_015106755.1 Etia nguti
CCTGTTGCACTGTTTGTTGTTTTTAATCACATTAATCCTCCATCTGTGAATCCACTGCTCCATTTTGCAGATTCAGAGGGCAAGACTTCCAGCCCAAGAGGGTCCCAGTTGGTCCACATGACCCTGATGATGCACAGCTGGGTTGTGCCATCTGAGGCATTTGCCCAGAAACTTCTCACTCTATATCCTCCGCTGCCACTCAGCCACTCAGTGTAATACTCTGGTTCCACTGGTGCACTGCTCCCAATCACATGCCCATGTTAATTAATCAGATCAGGAAACAAGCATGGCTTTGTTTTGCACTCCATGTTTGCAAAGCAGATTTCAAGTATATATCCCTACTGTTTAGTATAATTTGCACAGTGTGTTTAGATCCTTGACTATTATTCTTACTTATAAGGACTGTCCCTCCGACAAGAGAGGACTCAGGCGGACACAGATCCGCCACCTTGCCAGGTGAGTAAGGACACTCGAGACCGTTGAATGATGGAGTGTGACGGAACTGGTTATCCTGCTCTATTTGCGAGTAGTAAACATGTTTTCTGTTTTGCTTTGTGGCAAGGCAGTGGATCAGCCAGTTCCCAGCGGTATTTGAGGTGGACCCCCACCTTGAACAGACCATGGGGGACCTGTGGGCACTGGTCCGGTCAGATGGAGAGGAGAAACACTCGCAGCTCATCGACACCTCCTGCTTGTGAGTCGTGTTTCTGTTTGATTTACCATTGTACCCTGAAAAAACTGCATATATATAAATATGTCTAAAAACAGTTAAAAATATATATATAAACAATAAACAATTCTATAAATAGAATGACTATTTTTGTCCTGTTGCCTGGCTTCCCTTTCCTAGAAGCCCTCATGTGAACATATCACAGGCACCCTCACCTTCTGTGAAGAAGAGGAAGGTGTCTTTAATATTCGATCACATGGAGCCAGACGAGATGGCTGAGCATCTCAGCTACCTTGAGTTTAAGAACTTCTGTAATGTATCAGTAAGTTCACCAAACAACTTCCCACTATTTCTTAAGTTTTTCACCTAATGAGACACCATCATGTTGCCATGACTCACAGAGATGTTCCTAGTCCTGAAATAAACACTCAGAGTTGATGAATATGCATAGACAAGTTTTACTTTTGTTATTATTAGTAGTAGCAGTACATTATGTGGTTATGATAATTAGTCCCCTAGTAAAAATGTTATTATAGCCTCGTAGCAAAATTAATGGATAAAACATAAAATTATCTAAGATTCAAGCTAAAGCTCATTAGTTAATCATTCTTTGTCAGCGTTTGAGTTTTTTTGCTAAACAGTGTAGTTTAATGGCATCTTCATTCAGTCTAGACACAGCTGTGCATGAAGTATGTTAAAGTAAAAATATTATACTGTAAAAATGTTAAAAGTACATCAGCCGGGTTCACAGTATTTTTGACAGACAGTTTAAACGGTGACACTTTCCATGAACATTGGTCATTTTGTTTTAAACACACTATCAGTAACATGTTATTTGTAAGAACAAGTTTTTATGCCACATTGTGAGAAATCCTGTTGCGTAACTTGCATTGTAGTTGATGGCATTTCTAACTTTCAATAGGAAGTGTGAACATTTTATGGGAAATGGTTTCAGTGTATCAATTCGCCTATTAGTACCTACATCTATAGTCTCAGTCCCTTTACAAAGTATTAGTAAATGGTGCCATACAGTCGATAGTGGTGACCATATCTTTTGGCTTTACTGACAACCTGGCTCCCTCCAGATGTTCCAGATGGTTTGTGAAATTGCAAAGTTGTGTCACAACCTTTTCTTTTACTCTGAAGCCACAATCAGAAGCTAAAATATTGCTTTATTTTTATGAGAAAATTATTCAAAATGTTCAAATTTTGAATAACCTTTATTGCTTGAACTCCTTTCTAATCGGACAGTTCTTGGACTACCGCAGCTATGTAGTACGAGGTTCAGTCCGGGACAATCCTGCTTTGGAGCGTTCAGTGATGATGTGTAATGGAGTCTCCCAGTGGGTCCAGCTGATGATTCTTAGCAGACACACAGCCCAGCAGAGAGCCCAGGTCTTCACCAAGTTCATTCATGTGGCTCAGGTAAAGTACCTGGGGAGGAAACGTCACAAAACTGGCGTAAAGAGTTAAGAGGCATTTTGGTTTGGCTGCCAAGAGGTCTACTTTTTCAGGTGCACTTTCTGTGCCTTTTTCTAATCTACAGTTATTTCTTATGCTCTTTTCCCTTTAGAAACTTCGAACTCTGCAAAACTTTAACACTCTCATGGCCGTAACTGGAGGCCTCTGTCACAGTTCAATCTCCCGCCTCAAAGACACTTCTAACCTGCTGCCTCCTGATGTCACTAAGGTATTTTAAATATTGCGTGTAATCATGAGTCAGTGTTAGTGCCTGTCACACCACAAGGGTGTGAACGCTTAGACATTGCTTTGCATCATCATCGTAATGTCTGTTTCTTCGCCTGCTAGCCCAGTAAGTGGTGTTTCTGGTAATTCTTTATGTTTTTTTAGATACGGTGGCATTCAAAAACTGATTTTTGCATGTCAACACATCAATTAAACTTACTGTACGTATGAGGAAGAATGTTTTGGGGCGTAACATTAACTCAGAGAAGTGTTTGGTACACATTGCATTTTTACCTCTTGTTTTCCTGTGTGGGACAACACCTTCAACTGCCCTCTTGGGGTTGCTTTGTCATATCCTGATAAGATTTTTATAGATTTTTACATTTTTAGCTGTGTGGTCTCATCACAGCTAGCCAGCTGTTTCTAGACAAACTGGACAAACATGTGCAAAGGTTTGCCATATCTTAGATTACTCTTAGATGATTCACTGTTTTCCACTTAAACAAAAAAAGACTTAATTAAATATTTTAAAAATATATATTCTTTAATCACTATTTGTCAATCTTTATTTTCTGTCAGGCTCTCAGTGAAATGACAGAGCTGCTCTCGTCGCGGAGTAATTACAGCAACTACCGTCGGGTTTACAATGAGTGCACCGGCTTCAAGGTTCCCATTTTGGGTGTCCATCTAAAAGATCTGATCTCGCTGAATGAGGCCTTGCCGGACTATATAGATGAGGAAAAGATCAACCTGAGCAAGCTGCAGCACCTGTATAGCAACATTAACGACCTGCTGGCCATCCACAGCTGTACACCACCCTTTGAGGCCAACAAAGACCTGCTGCATCTACTCACGGTACTAGAACAAGAAACAAGAAGGGGATTTTTACAAAGTTATGCAGCACAAACTCACAAACATCTGAAATTCTGTTCTGTGTTAATGTTTCAGCTCTCCCTAGATTTATACTACACCGAGGATGAGATATATGAACTCTCATATGCCAAGGAACCCAAGAACCCCAAGGTTCAGGTCAGTAGAGCTGAAATGAACTATGCTCTTTGTAACGGTACACAGGTTCACACTTACTTTAACCTCTTCTCATAAGAGGGTGGACATTTGTGCACTTTCAGTGGGTGTAACATGTTCTTCAAAACAAAAGCAGAGACGCAGTGCTTAAATACATCAAAGTTAGCCACATCAAAGCGCTGTACGTTAGGGAAGTGTATTATGTGGTGGGTGTGTGCTTTTTTGCTTGTCTGACAGTCTTCGTGTCTCATTGCTGCATCTGTTTGTCCACAGCCTGTAGCTCCAGTTAAACCACCAGTAGTGGCAGAGTGGGGTTCAGGAGTCACCCCCAGACTTGACCCTGACACCATATCTAAACACGTCAAACAGATGGTGGATGTGAGTATGTGACTCTGCAACAACCTGCTGTCTCTCACTTCCTTATTACTTGGCAGCCTAAAGCAGAACTAGCAAACTGTTCCTTGACAAGTGGAACTGAATATCTGATCACTCTGTTGCCCCCTGCAGTCCATAATGAAGAATTATGACCACAATCAGGATGGCTACATTTCACTGGAGGAATTTGAAAAAATAGCAGCCAACTTCCCCTTCTCCTTCTGTACTCAAGAAACTGACAGGTGAGGAAGCTGCAGCTCACACACGGGCCTCTCGTCATGACCTAAATGCAAATCAGAGAAAGGACAACTTACTTACATCTATGTTGCACTTTGGAAAATTTTCTGCCTAGGGAGGGACAAATCAGCCGTGAAGAAATCACCTCTTACTTCATGAGGGGAATGTCCGTATGTGCCAAGTTGGGGTACAACTTCAATGACGCACATAACTTCCATGAAACCACATACAAACGACCAACATTCTGTGATATATGTAAAGGCTTTGTGAGTGTCATTAGCTTTGTTTGTTTGGTTTGGGTTTTTTTTGTTTCTTTTTTCTTGTTGTTTTGGGTTTTGTAGAAATTTGGTCAAATTTCAATGTGTCATATCTTGCAGCTATGGGGTGTCACCAAACAGGGCTACCACTGTAAAGGTAGGCTCAGAAACACGAAAATTAACCTGTAAGATCACAGATCTTAACCTTTTAATCAACTGTCAAGAGTAATCAGCTTGATCTGAGCAAGAATTTGCCCAATAGAATAAGAAAGAGTTTAAGAGGACAATTCTCTGAACATGTGGCTTCTTGACATTTCATCTACTATTGAAGTAACTTAGTTTGTAGCACTAAAAGCATTACAAAATTACACGTCAAAACTGAAATAGGCTATGTTGTTCCAGAAACAATGGTCTGATTACTCTGGATAATCCACAAAACCTTTTCGTAATCTGAGTGAACGAATCCTTAAAGTGGTAGTGCTTCAAAAGCTCAACGTTTTCTCTGTCTTCCAGACTGTGGGATAAACTGCCACAGACACTGTAGAGATCTGGTGGGAATTGAGTGCTTGAAGAAACACAAAAACACGACCGGGTCCTGCCCGTGCACCCCTGCACCTGATTTAAGACCCAAGGGCAACAGCTGGAGTGCGTCCTTTCTTCTTCATATACAGTCCGCAAAGCACACACTGTTCTCTGTCAGTAAAAAGTCTCTAAACTTAATTACTTTTTTTTTCGTCAGGTTCGGAAGAGGAGACCTTTGTTTTTCCCCCGAGTAATGAAACAGAGCACCACAAGGGTACATCTGACTGGAAAAGTAACACCAGTGAATCAGTACTGTCGGACCGCTCCACTCAGACGGATCCTGGAGTTTGGACACCTGAGAAGAAGGACAAAAAGGGAAACCACCTTCACTCTCGTCCATCACTGAGAAAGGTGAGAAATGGTACAAGTTCCTGCAAAGTGATCATTCAGAAAGGAAGGGTTTCTTGACCTTTTCTTATCTGTTATTCTGTTTTTATGTCAAAAATACCATGATTACATAAATTGAGCAAATATCAATATCCCTCTGCATAATAAAATATTCCAGCAATGATTCATTTAAGATTCAAAACTTTGAGTTGCTACCAGACACAGTACAAAATGATAACCCAAATAAGAATACTGTGAGCTTGGACTCAATATGTACAACTTTAAATGACTCCCTCTGCTGTTGTTTTCATGCACGTTGTTATAAAACAGCAAAATAATCCTTTTTTGTGTCCAACTTGTCTATCTGACTGCTGAGACTTTACCACCACATATTTTAGGTACTACTTTCGGAGTTAAAGCATTACAAGTGCAGTTTAAAACACTTTGCAAGACTTTGTGAAATGTGAAAAAACAAACAGTGACTAGTTTCTTAATGATTAATTTGACATTTGTTTTCCAGGTCAGCACTCTACCACACAGAACCCGCTGCTCCATGCCTGTTTCCTTCCTGCAGGAGAAGATGGAGGAGCTGCATCTGTACAAAGACAAAAGCAGGGAGCCAGACTGAGCACTCATTTCCCTACATGGACAAAGCATAGACACAAACAAATTTTTTGGACAAAGCCGTGTCTGACTCGTGTTGAACTGATACTATTTACTGGCCACTTATTTTAGAAGGCCAGCAAAGGACTCATTTGTGTTTCAAGCATTGTTGTGTGATGTTTTTAATTTGATCTTTGTCACTCCTATTTTATTGGTTATCAGTCTCAGAAACATGGATTTTCCTACTGAGGAACACCTCGTTTTGTTTTTAGAACTGGTGCCTTGGTTTTCTGGTGCTAAACCACCTTACTTCCTAATTTATGCCAACCTATAGGCAGGCTTTTCCTGATCATACAATATACACATGCAGGGTAGGAAATTAACACTAACCTCAACAAAACTGTGGTTAATTTTAACACTGGCAGCTATATGACAACTCGTCAATTTGGAAAGAATGGGAAACTATTTTAACTGTTATTTATTTGGCTGTCGATTGGATATTTGATATACCAACAGCTAATGTATCAATTTATCGCGTGTCAAAGTTATATTATTGAGTTTTACCTTAGCATCTGTTAGCCCAGTTGGTAGTAGAGTTTTGCACATCAAATTCTAAATGGCGATATTGGATTTCATGCCTTTTTTTACTCAATTAAGCTGTCAGAAAAGGTTAGTGAAAAATCAAAGTATTTGTTTTTGAAAACGTCATCTATATTGTCCATTTGAATAGCAAAAGGAGCTTGTTAAGTCTAATCAGCCATCATGACTACAATTTAAAATGTTCATTTCCTTCCCAATGTTTTTGACTGCACATGCATATGGTCCAAACTTGGCATATCATTTTTAGCTAAATGCTTCCTTTTGTTTTGTCCATGATTTACAATTGTTGGGGGAAAAAAAAGTCGAAAAACATATCAATGATTAAATCAGACAGTATGTGTTGTGTTTTGACTTCACTGAAGGGGGGGGGAAAAAGGACATTAACAATTACGGGCATATACAACTGCATTTATTGTATAAAGACAAGAAGACAGTTTGCGTAACTGATCAAAATCAGATTTTCATTTTCAGGTAGAAAATAAATGGTTTGAAAAGAATAGGATTAAACTACAAGACTCAATGCGCAATCACAAAGGGATGGAAAAAAAAAAAAAACCTGCACATAGAACTAGTCAACAAGAGTGGCAAAATATTTTTCTCAATCAAAGACTGGATTAAATACTACAGCATCAACACCTATTTAAAAAAATGTGTTTCATAATGCTTGGTGTCTATTGCAGTAAATAAAATGTAAAATCGGTAACTGAAAATTAAAAAGCAAGACAGGACAGGGTCATGGATGTAAAAAGCATGCATTTTGTTCTTCTCAAAGCAAGCAAAAGTATTCAGGGTTTGCTGTACTTTTCCTGCCTTCTTCACACTATGAAATGTACAATTACCTCTTCAATCTGTAGTAAATGTGGATTTCATACATCCACACTGAATGCATTATCAATAACATTCATTAAATGTCTTGATACCTATCATCTACCACTTCACGGTCACTGCTTAGAATAAGACTTAATTCAGTAAAAATAATGAAAAGACATCAAACTGTATGTAATTTAGGTGTACACTGATTGATGACAAATGAAGGCTACTGTGTTAAATCAGATGGAGGATGTTATGGTTGGAGACACAATGTGGGACTGTACAAAAATCAATCTTCTGCAGTTATCAGAGGTGTTCAGGACACAGGTGGATGCAGGTACAGATGCAGGAGGGAAGCTACTGGGAACCAGAAGATGAGCCTTGGCTGCCTTGTCCAGGGTAGCTGCCATACTGGCTGTAATATTGATTCCACTGGTTCTGATTCTGGTAGTACTGCTGCCACTGCTGAGCATACTGTAAATCAAGGCAAGAAGCATTTAGAGGAGTTAAAAGTATGTTTACAAGTTTGAGATACTTCATCATTAAACCCTTCCCAAAGCCTTAAATGTGGAAAAAGGAAAAAAAAAAAAAGGCTGAACACTGTTTTTAAATTTGTGAACTTTGTGATTCAGTTTTTCTACAGTGAAAACTTTGGATAAAACTTGGCCACCATCAGATCCATCCCTACTAAAGTGAATTCATTAGGATTTCTGCCACTGGGGTCTATTAAAGTAACGGCCTGACTTCAAAGAGCAATAAAGTGGACGTTAGCGGTACCTGCTGATACTGCTGGTTGTAGTTCTGCTGTGGCTGCTGTTGCGGTTGCTGTTGCGGTTGCTGCTGGTGGTGGTTGTACGTCTGACCGGTGGCAGGTGTCTGGCTGTAGCTCTGACTGTATCCTGGGTACTGACTGTAATTGCTGTAGTAATTCTGGTTGTAGCTGCCCTGGTTGTACCCTTGATTATAGCTCTGGCTGTAGCCCTAAGGGTGAAGAAGAATACAATGATATAATTTTTTCCTCTATTTTATAATTTATGGTGTTTTATGCATAAATGAATCATATTAAGTACCTGGTTGTATCCTCCTTTGTTGTAAGGGGGTGGGCGACTGTAGCTCCCCCCCGACTGCTGACTGCGGTTATATCCACTTCGTGCATCAGAGCCTCCGTCACGGTAGCTGTTACCCCACCTGTTCTGGTTATAGCTGCCACGATTGTAGCCTGTAAAACACAACAAAAAGATTAAATATCTACAGAAATTTATTAAACAATTTTATTTTACAAAAATGTTGTGCCAATGTAAAAGCCAAAAGAAGAAAGCTGGTGCAACATTTGTTAAGCTGAGGTCATTAAGATAAGCGTTCAGGAAAAATAGGTTAACCTGAAAGTTCCAAATTTCTAGTTTGAATTATCAAAAAATAACATTTAAGAGGTCTTACCTCCTCTGTATCCACTACCTCCATCTCCACTGCGGTTCTGGTAGCCACCACGAGCTCCATCACGGTTGTCATACCGCTGGAAGCTACCACCTCCGCGGCCACGGAACCCACCAGACCTGTTATCGAAGCGTTTCTCAGGGGGTGGGCCAGCTTTGCGGCCCTCCTCATTGTACTGCTTCATCAACTTTTCAGCCTCGTCGCGCTGCAGCTCAACGTACGTCACTCCCTCCAGGAAGTCGCAAGGCTCAGGGAGAGTAAAGTTGGCTTCGAGAGTGGCAGTGATGACCACAGGAAAGAGACAGCCCATCCAGCAACAAAAGGATGGGAGAGAGAGAGAAAGAGGGGTAGGGGGTTGTAGTGAAGACCGAAGCAGCCACACCACCGGAAGACAAAATGAAAACAAATTACTATTGTACAGGGGAAAAGTACATCAGAGAAACTAAGAGCAGATAATGAAGCAGATGGTAGGGTAAAGGGAACAAAAATTACCTCCAGGGGAACATGGAGGAAACATTTGTTTAAACAGACACAGGAGAGGAGGGAGACTTCAGTAGAGGTGGGGAGGGGGACAAAGGACAACTAAAAAGTTGGTGAGAAGAGGAAACAGCTCTGCAAACTAAGGACAGCTGATGTAAGAGTGTTACAAATTAACTTACAAAAACATATGCATGTCACTGCTTGTAAATGTGTCATTTGGAAACATTTGTTTCATGGAAGCCAATTGCGCAGTATTGGTTCTATTACAAAGCTGAAATCTGAGTTTGCAGGGCATCAGAAGTAAGCTGAATGGCAAGTGGTAGATACAGGGCAAAAAATAAGAATCAAATTCATGTTGACTGTTTTAAAAAATATCCAGGTCTGATATCTGGCCAAAGGCTATGATGAGGGAAGGGGGGAGGGGGCATCTTCCAAGTTTGATTTTAGAGACAACACATAGAAAAAAAGTAAAAAAGTAGATCTGGTGTTTTATTTATTGTTTCCACAGCGTTCCTACCTTTCATTTCTAACACAGCATGATCGGGCACATCCTTCCCCTGCTCATTGGTTTGCTTTAATGTTCGTTCTTTTAAATCCTCGTCCGTGGGACAAATTACAATAGCCTTGCGTTGAAAACCTTCAAAAGGACGCATTTTTCGTCTCCTTGCTGATCCATAAACATTTGTCTAGCAATGGTGACAAGAAAGAAGTAGAAGCTTGTTTGTTATTGTTTATTTGTAATGGCTTTCCACTGGAAGGAAGCTGGAACCCTGCAATAATGAAGTGAGAGAGGTTTGGCTTGGACGTCAGTCTACGTTTTTACTCAGGTACTATTGGCCTCTCGTCACTCCACAGACTTACCTCACAGCCTCTGCGTCCAGGCACCCAGTGACTGCTAAAGAAAGTTAATGGTAAATAGAGGGACCCCACATTGACTAAACTGTCTGCTTTGTCAGACAACGCTAAGATGCGTGCACTTAATTATGTGTTCATTTGATGACTATGTGCTGATTGGAAATATGCTTTAAAAAGCACTGCTACAATTACGCAGAGCAGTAACTGAGAGAAGGTGTGAGCATTTTGTATTTACCTCAAACATTAAAGAACTTAGATATGCCCCAGATGAATAGTTACAATGACAAAACAGAAGGGCAATAATATTACAGTTACCATTTTGATTGAATTGATTTTTGATTGAGTTAATTAATTCTTGTTATATTGCGATGTAGCGATTATAAATGTAGAGATAGTTTGCTGTAGTCAACAGGTGGAATAGCAAATACATAAATATTCCATATCTTGCTCTGAACAACCTAATTTAATTATCATACACTGAAAATGTTACATTGTTCTTCCATAACATTCCATAAAACTGATCTGCAGGGACGACTCATTTTGTTTTGACAACAGTGCCATCTGTCAAACGGAGCCACACTATAAATCACATCTTCTTCATAATCCTTGCAGCATGTGTAAGAACTCAAAACTGAATGAAAATGCTTCACAAATCCTCATTTCAAATCAGAACTACAGCTCAATAACAAACACTTAATAATTACACTTCATCTAAATTAGCCTTATAGGTGACATTAAAACTGCCAAAGCACAACTACCAACTGCACCATGTTATAACATTCAAATAGAAGTCTTGTGGTTAAGACACTTGATTACTCTGTTTCTGGCAAACAGCTCACAGCATTAACTTCAAACAATCTCTCTGTTCATCCAGCAGAACTCAGTGTGTTCTCCACTGACCAACAAACAACAAAGTAATGCCAGTGTCAGTTAAATTTTTAATGAATATGATCTCACAATTTAACAGTGAGAAACTTATACAAGTTTTTATTAGTAACCAATTTAGCTTTAAATATATGCCAAAAGCTAAAAAAAATAAAATATAGGTTGAATTCTGTTCCTTAATATATACACAAAGAAATCACATACCTCAAAGAAAACATTCTGTGTCTAAAGTGCCAACTTTACAACTTTTATCAAGTATAAAGTCAGAAACGCACCATTTACCAGAGCATGCTACTCCATAAACAGCTTGCTAGTCTAATGGGTCCCTCAGACTTACCTTTACTCACCTTTTCTTCATACGAGCTCTTGTCCCATTCCAGACAACACATATATAACCTACCTGCAAATACTCACAGTTTCCACAGAAAAGCCACAGTCCACCATCAGACCCACCTACCTTTTTTTCCCCCACATTTCCTGAGCTCAAAGATCTGAAAATCTAAAAGGCTGTTAGTCAGTACTTACCTTCGGGGTCAATTTATTAAAACACACACTCAAAAGTTCCATATATCTCACTTAAAAAATAGCTTTTAAAAAGCTATCAACTCTGTCTTATTAAATTAGCAACAGAAGGTGTTTTTCTTACTCACCAGTCAGAGCTTACTTGTTTCTCAACATCTTTACATAGTCATGGTTTACTTGTACATTGTTGAAATTCACAAGACAAACAGTACTGTATTATGACAGGGAATAGCAAGTGCAATATACTGCGGGATGAAAACATAACATATTCTGTCACTTATGAGAGCCATTAATCATTTTCTTTTACAATGCATGACAAGCAAGTGACAAGAGGGAGATCAATGCTTCTTCTACTCTATTATACACAGAGACCCCCTGAAAGATAAATAAATAGTCCATTAGAGAGAGAGTGATCATCAGGGCACATTGACTGACTGTGGTGAGTATTAAGGCAGAGTGTAACTGGAGGGGCAGTACCTGATCAAGGATGTAGTTGCGTCTCTTGCGGGCAGCGATCTCAATCAGCCGGTTCAGACACTGAGTGGCCTGCTGTATCAGAACATCCCAGCGCCCGGCGTAGTTCCTCTGGCGGCGCAGACCCATGACCTGCAGAAAAAGCAATACATTTTAAAATCTTTGTTTGAAAATAAATAAAGACTTTGAACAGAACCAGCACTAACAATGTAATGAAAAACCCCCCACAACAAACAAAACCAACCTTCATCTTGTCCATGATGGCATTTGTGCCCAGGATGTTGTACTTCTTCTCCGGGTTACTCTCTGCATGCTTTGCAGCCCAAGTGGTTTTTCCACAGGCAGGCAGGCCAACCATCATCAAAATCTGAAACAAAACTCTGATCAGTGCTGCATCAATTTTTACTTTTTACTTAAGGTTACAGTTAAATTAACAAATTGTGGCTAACTTCCAATTAACAGTCAAGCATTTAGTCACCCCAAAACAACAACAAATTTGGGTGCAAAAACCCTTATGTACTATATAGTACAATTTCACTGCTAACTTACCTCACATTCAGACTTGCTGACAGGTCCTTTAGTACCTCTGATCTTGTCCTCCATGCCCAGATTGTGGATGAAGGTGTATCCCTCTTGTGGGGGGAAGTAAGGCTCTCGCTTCTGTCCAAAGTTGAACTCAACTGCACAATTCTTAACCAGGACATGAGGGAACAGGGCACGGCCTGCCAAGGCTTCTTTGGTTGTCCGGAAAGCCACACCCAAATACACTCCATTCTTAGAGAAGCCCATCTCCACCTCGTCACCACTGTCAAAGTCCTGAAAGTGATAAAGCAAAGAAAATGTCTCAACTTGTATAACATGCAAAATGCGAGCATTATGATAAATTACTACCATAATTACTGAATAAAAACACAATAACTAAAATGAAGAATATATTCTTAAAGAAACGTGTGAAATTCTTATGTGATAATCTTTAGAGAAAATGAATCGATTACTTACAATATAACAACCGATGACATCATTTTCGCCAAACTTCTCACCAAAGTCTGAAAATTTACAGTCAGCTGATTTTTTTCCTGTTCCTCCATATCCAAAGGAAAATGGCTCCTCGCCTAAAACATTGCAGGATAAAAACAATTGTTTTATTATTTGACCAAGCAAACATCATGTTAAGTATTGTGACAGATGCTTCACTCACCAAGCTGAGTGCTGCAGTGGTTGAGAGACCACCCAATTCTGACCACATGGGGATCAGGCTCACTGCTGGGGAGGTGCTTCACAGGAATTTCTTCATTGATCTTTTTTTTTTTTTTTTTTTTTAAAAAAAAAAAAAAAAATAAAAAAAA
>VUQG01002244.1:0-11194 GCA_015106755.1 Etia nguti
TAATGCACTGGAATATGGGTCGATTCTGTGTGTATGTATATGAGAGTATATATATATATTATATTATATATTATATATATTATATATATTATATATATATATATATATATATAGTATATATATTTTGTGCACTTTGGGTTGGAAAAGAGGGGGTGGGCTTCAAAACAGCATGAGGTTCTCGCTTCTTCCCTCATTGTTTCTTCGATGCTCCAGCTGTGCTTGATGACATCTGTTTCGTAGGCAGCAAACACACCAGGGATCAGAACAGAAGCAGCAAAGAAAAAGGGGGATTTTAAAAAGGCTGACAAGGTGGGGAAAAAAGAAACGCACCCATCAAGAATAAAAGTATCTAGGAAAAAGAAACCGTTTCCTCTCTCCTGTAGTCCAAACCTCTTTTGTTCGCTCTCTCGATCTCTTTTTATTTTATTTTCCTAGCTTCAGCACCAGTCCTTCCAGTTCCAGAGCGAACGTTTGCATTCCTCACTGCTGCGATCAGTGGAGTAATGCAACAGAACAGAGCGTGATCGTAAAAATTGGCCCTGTGATATGTCAGGAGCGTTAACCATTTTCCGTCACTGCGCATTTCATGCAACACCCTTTGCCGAATCTAAACATCAAGAGACGCTGCCACTGTGCCCTCTCGATCAGACACTATCGTTTAACATCGCCTCTGTTTGGTATGCAGAGACAGAAAGACGAGGATAGAGAGCAGGAGAAGGGAGATGAAGGATAGATAAGAAAATAGAAGAGACAGATGGAGAGAGAGAGAGAGAGTAGGTTTAGGTGATGGCGATGGCATGGCTGGGTGGGCAGAGGAGGGGTGTTGCTGAAGGTTGCGGTGCCCGTCTTTGAGGCACGCTTGATTAAAACTCTGGTCCAGTACCTGTGGTGGAGGGGCAGAGGAGAGAGAAGGAGGGAGAAAAGTGGGCCAGGGCGCGCCTCTAATCCGCTCTCGGAAGGCTTCCCAAATTGATTTATCAAAAACAATGGCCAGGCTTTTGAGGAATATTAATCCTCACAGTTTCAATATCGGGCAGCTCTGCCGCCGCTTCCTGTAATATTGCCCTTCAGCCAGTCACGGCAGGAAGGTGAGTCCTTCATCTTCTGCTCAAGTACAAAGAGGCAGAGGGAAAAAAGAAGGAGAAGACAAGCCAGGCAGGTATATATGCAAGACAAAAGGAAATCACTTCCTTTTATGATGAAAAGTATTGCCTTTGTAATGAAAATCTCAATGTGCGCAGAAATGACTGTATGTGTCATTCCTCCTTTTATGTTTGTGTCACGTTGATATTTTGGAGCTTTTGATAGAATTCATTTATCAGATCTGCAAATGACCCATACCAACAGCGGTATTCTGGTGTTCTTTATGCTTGGCTCCTCAATAACGATTGGATTTATTTCCTGGAAAAAACAACTTTGATGATCCGCATGACAGGAGACAGTCCAGGCCAGATCACTACCAAGATTTCAACGAGTACCGCCAGCCAGCCGTGAGACTGGTTTACATCACTGCTTATACAGACTGGCTCACTGGCTGACTAAATATGTGGCTGGCTGATAGGACATGGGGCTGGCAGGCTTACTAACTAGCTAACTGGCTGGCTGTTTGGGTTTACGTGTGACTGGTTGGAACGAGGGCCAGCTGGCTGACCATGCGACTCAACGACTGACTTACCGGCTTTTTGGCCTGTTGGCTGACAGGCTCTTTTAAATTGTAATATAAGCTGTGAAGTTCAGCCAGAGGTAGGGAGCTTCTTAGGTTGTGCACATTTTACCCTTCACTCACACTGAAACTAATATTCATGTAGAATTACTCTACCTGCTGTAACTCTGAGCAACTCTGTAAAAGCTGTAATTTGGTGCTTTGGGGAAAAGCCAACTTGGGTCGAGTTGGTTAACTCTAATCTTCAAAAGCAGTCATTTGGATCTCTTTATGTTTTGTGTTACACTTAGCGACTTAGCACGTTTTCCCTCACGTTCTTTCTTTCCTGCCTGATAACACATCAGTCTCTGGCTTTCTGGTTTATTTTTATCTGGGAGATGTCTGGGAGTGAAGTCCTGCTGAAGTTGTCAATGCTGTAACTCATCAGCCCTTTCTCAGAGCTTCAAACATTGCTGTTTTTTCAACATCCCACAGATAAACACATTTGTCATATTTCTGCTGTTAACTTGGACCAAACTCTAGTCTTTTCACGAACCTAAGATGGTAGTGTTTGGTTCCAAAAGTAAAAAAACAAGTGAACACAACTGTCTCACAGCTGGCAAACTGGGACTTAACGCCCATATCTCTCAGCATCCAAACAAAGCCAGAGGACACATTATCAGAGTACTATAACATTTTCAGCTCTCAGGAAACTCATTGCAACATTGCTGTACATTGTGCTATTTAAGATTAATCTAATAATATAAGAATTAATGCACTGGCCTGAGCCTGTTCAACACCTGAGGGGGCTGTAACGATCTCATATAAGGGCTTTGAAAAAAATAGAAAAGGAAGCTGAGATTTTTATTCTGTTTAAGCAAAAAGACGATGAAGTAAATATGGTGGGGGTCTCTTTTTCTGTTTCTTTTCAGTAGATTGGACTAGCTTCCCATTGTGTTCACTGTATTCTTATTGGTTCAGGTTTTGACTTTTTCATCTTTGGTTGCTTCAGATAAATTGTGAGTGAGCCTCCCTCACGTTAGTATGTAAGACTGCCATTTTTTATTTTCCCACCAAAGATTTCACCATGATTCTCTCACGATTTTTTCCTTAAAGCCATTCTGTCTTGTTGAAATAATCACATGACGATCATGCAATATCTTAGTTAGAAAATGCCTGAAGACAAGTGATTAAATATAAGCTTTCTCTGTGTCTATCTGCTGTCCCATTCAGCTGGGGAGAACAAATATTGCCATGTATAAACAAGCAGACTTGGCACCGCGTTATAGAATATCAGGCTTGTTTAGGTGTGGATCCAAATCACGCATTTGGGTTGGCTCAGAGGATTGATTGCTCTTACAGCAGATTATTCCATGTTTGTCTTTGTTTAATCTAATCATTTTACCAGGATCAGTGGCCAGTCTGTGTGTTTGTCTGCTACAAGCTGTCTAATTCCTCTCTCCAGCATAAAAGCTCTGTTTGTTCATCGTCCATTCCTCCGGTTTCTTTATAGTTTCCACTGTCACTGTTTCTCCATCTCTTTAACTTTTGAATCTACATTTGTAAATATGCATATCTGTCAGTGTTTTTTTCTCTGGTTGTAGCTTTGAAGTTCTTTGTTCTGTTTTATGCTGAGATTAAAACAAAAATGCTTTTTGTAGACCTCTAGTCTTCTCTAGAGGTCTGTCCCTGACCTTTCACCCCTGCTCCAACAGCACTGGGCAGAGCTTTAATATTATTATAATACAGAAAAAGACTCATTTTACTGGCTCAACGCACAACTCGTACTGCCGGCAATAATGAGAAGGCAGGAGGGAGATGTGCTGCCTCCAGACTTTCAGATTCTTCTAGTAATTCTTTGGCACAAATTAATCTGTGTAAAGTTCAGCCATTTTGGTGCATTAAAACCAGCACAATCATTTTAAGACTTACAGACTGAAGAGTATTTGAACATATTGGGACTATTTGAATAGCATTAATTGCATTATGTGGGATATGTTTTAGCTCTTACTAAGACAAAGGAAAATTTTATATTGCCACCATCATTTTACATTTTATGTATTTCTCCTCAGGTCCAGAGTACGTGGATGCCTCATCAACAATATGTTATGCAACCTACAGTAAGTACTCCACCGTGTACCTGAAGTACCGCAGCTGCCCTTCAGTCCCCACTGGGGACCCGCCCTTTAGTCGAAAATCTGTGATGCGCATCCAGTCTGATCTGCTTTTAATAGAAACTTTTTTAAAATTCTTATTTTTATATTTATCCTGAAAATAGTTTACGACATGGAGACATTTTTATATTTAGCACAATGTGACTGACCAGAAAAAGATTCTGTTTGGAAAAACGTTTAAGCCACATTATTCTTCTGTTGCAGACTAAATGTTAAAGCAACTCAATTTCTAACATGCACTTGGCCACTATTACTTCTGGCCAAATGATTACACCATTTCGGTCCTGGAGTTACTATACGAAGCACTTTATCCAATTTTGATAACCACATTTTTCCATCTCTCTTAAGTATACAAACACATTTTGTTTTATTTTGGGGAGGCTTTGTGGAGTTTATATGTTTTTGGTAGTGCCAGGAAGCAATTCAGAGTCATTTACCAGACCACAGCACAAGACAGACTGCTGCTTGAGGTTACCATCCCAGACAGCAGACAAGGGGGAAAAAAGCTAATATTAATTAGACTTAGCTCACGAGCAACACGGTCTTTAACGGTGAGGTAATCATATTGCCTTCAGTCACATTCAGTTCTGTTTTGAAGAGTGACAACAGAGAAGCTCCAAAAGCTTTGCACTGGTCACTAAAATTCATATTTTAACATTTTAATAACTGACAAAGTCCTGCTTTCTAAATATTAGTGAAAACTGAACCTTCTTGGATGTGATTTTGTAAATGAAGGAAAATTACGTTTTCACGGAGAAGTACAGTGCAAAAGTTTTGAGCCACCCCTCATTTATTTTTACAGAATTTCTTCACATTTTTAAAGTGGTTTTTAACAATAGTTCTGTAGGCTTTGTGAAGGTCTTTCAAAGTTTTTCTTTGGACATCGGCTGCTTTTTCACTCATTTTCAATCCACTCCTTGTACCTGACTATTTTCAGATAAATGTTTTCTTTGTTAAGATACTTGGCATTGACCTAGGAATCATTCAATCTTAAAAAGGCACCTAACTCAAGAAATGAACCAGTGGCGTGTCTACACATAACAAAAAACTTAGCAGAGAACCACTTTTTGTCTCTTCAGGCACTTTGTTACTAGCAGCCATAATTTGTTCCCATTTCTTTAGTCAAATTCATGAAAAATGCAAACGATAAAAGTTTGACAGACAGAATAGTTTTTTCCTAACGAGCGATTAGCCAAAAACCTGGCATAACTGAAAGCCATGCTCTTAACAAACAGGAAAGAATTCTGAGGTGCATCTGGCCCTTCAGTTGATCCAGTTGATCTACTGTTTACTAAAGCCTTATCAAGTAGACGGATGGCTGTCAACAAGCCATTCTTAAGGAAGACAAACAGAGAGGAAAGCCTGAGGTATGCTAAATTACACAAGAACTAGACTAAAAAACAATGGCACCAAGTCTTTTTGGAGAAATAAATCCAAATTTTAAATCATCATCAATATATAAAAGAGAGGGGTAAAAAAGTGAGCATTTACAGCCATCATGTTTCGGGGCTGTATTTCAGCCAGTGGTGTTGACAATCTTATCAAAATTGATGGAATTATGAACAGAGAAAAGCACCATCAGATTTTGATCCACCATGCAATACCATCTGGAAAGTGTCTGAATGGCAAGAGCTTCATTTTCATGGCAGTGATCCCAAACACAGTGACAATACAGCAAAAGCATACCTGGACAGAAAAACACAATGGATTGCCATCAGTCATGGATTGGCCTCCCCAGAGCCCGGACCTCAAAATTTTTAAAGCAGTGTGGGATCATCTTTACAGTGAACAGAACAAAAGGCAACATCCAAACATCCAACATCCAAAGAAGAGCTTTGAATGCCCTTCAAGAAGGCTGGAGAAGGATTCCTGAAGAAATGACAAGAAAACTTGAGCAAAAGAGTTCAGGCTGTCATGAAGAATAAAGGTGGTCATACCAAATA
This sequence comes from Etia nguti, assembly GCA_015106755.1. Classification (NCBI taxonomy): domain Eukaryota; kingdom Metazoa; phylum Chordata; class Actinopteri; order Cichliformes; family Cichlidae; genus Etia; species Etia nguti. The sequence goes on from VUQG01002244.1 coordinate 5,760, forward strand.
TTGATTTTCAGGCTCGTTAGAGTTTTACAATCTGTACAATCTGTATTTGCAGAGTTATATACTGTATTTTCTTGTATTTTTACACGTTTCAATATTTCGCTGCACATATTTTCTAAGCAGAGGGGGTGGCTCAAGGCTTTTTCACATTTCCTGAAATACCCCCGCTTGCAAATCCAGTTTTATATTCCTATCACTGAAGCCTTGCCCGCACTCTTGTTTGAAAATGCTTTTCCTTCTCTGTTGTTATAACAACAAAGCACATTAGTGGTTTACCAAATTGTTTTAAAGTTGAGTTTTTAATTGATCCAAGCTCTATAAGTGTTCTCATTTTGTTTCTTAGAGATTTTAAATCATTCTGCCAGAGATTTTTAGTGTTTGCTTGAGGCTTTTTGTGGCCCCTGAAGCATATTCAATCTACTTCATTGCTCTCAGTTTGTTCACAGAAAAAGACTGAATCAGATATATTTGCCCAGTCAAGGGCAAATATATCTGATTCTTTACCACTATTTAAAAAAAAAAAGCTTCACTTTTTGAAATCTCAATACACTTTTTTAATACAGTTGGTACTTAGTTTTAATAGCCTGGAAAAGGGAGTGCAGTGAAGTTTTTTGTTTTTTTTACATGAAGCACATTTTTAGGACTCTGTGTCACAGTATGGTTCATAATATGCATGTAAATTCTGCGCTGTGGTTCTAATTTTATTGATACAATAAGTTATTTTGTCTTTGGAAAAGATATTACCAGCCTCAGGGTAACTTGTGTTATTTTTTGCTGAAGTTACCTCTAATGAATCTCACAGCCGCATAATTTAAGTCATGCTTTGATATCAAAGTTCACTTTTCTGTACTAATGAGCAAATGAATATGCATATGGGTGAATAGGTAGCACCTTACAGTTTGGATTTATAACCCGGGGTTATAGAGTTCTATGCTGCAACAAATATTTTATACACTGGGTAGATACCGGCCCAAAAGTGTTATAATAATAGGGGGAAAAATAGTAAGAACACACAGTTCCGGCGTAATTAGTCATTATTTTTTGTGTAGACTGTTAGATTAATTAAATTTGTTTTCCCCAGAAACCGGGTTGGTATGCCCCCACCAGTTTAAGTTTCTCTTACTTCCTAAATTAAAGAGTTTTGGGAGAACGTTATGATATCCCAATGAAGGCGACCTTGCAATAACCTTTCAGTGTTACAGATAAAATTGCATTAGTTTATGTTATCTTCTTGTATGACTACAATTCTAGAGTTACAAACTGACTACTGTAGCTGTTTTGTGAGTTCCTAATAACCTTAGCCTTTGAACTTTGACAGCCAAAATATTATCAGTTCATTGTTACCGGCACAGAGCCACAAAGCAGTGCACACTACCTGATATTTTCACTTAGCTGTTGCTGTTGATGGTTCTGCATGAAAAACCATGTTTGGCTAATGAAGTCCATACGAATGTCAATAACATTGTAAGCCTCAGTCAAGAAGACAACTGCTTTAGAGTACCTGCCACTGAGCAAATTGGGAAACATTGGACTCTGATGCAGCTGATGGTCCAGCACTCACTCACTAGAGGAGTGCTCAACCAGCCGCATGGCTCCCCGCTGTGGCCATTTACCACTCAGTCCTACCAATCTCACTTCTACTCCCGCTGTGGGACAGTGAACATGTAATCTGGTCGCAGCAGGCCACCAGCCCAGCAGACACACACACACACACCAGACACCCAGCTGCAGCTGCCCTCTGAGGCGCCCAGTTTGCCTTTCAGCCACACAACCTCCTGCCTTTTTTTTTTTGCACATATCTTCACTCAACCAGCCACCTCCTTACCTCCCATACTTTGCGGTAGTCTCAGGCAGGTTTGCTCCTTCCTTATGACACTTGTTTCAGACTGGATTAAAGCTAGCTCACTAACAAGCTGCTGTTTTTGCTGCTGCTGCTGAGTCTGCCTGTTGTGAAAATGAAGTTGTCTTAGGTGGTAGACAGTATTACAAGGTGAATGACAAACGTGACAGAGACCTCTAATAGTATAACTGCTCAGCATGTGCAGTGCAGCCCGTTTGTGTTTTAGTGTGTACATGTATTCTTTCCACACAGATACATCTGTGTATCCGCTTGTGCCTGTGCATCCACAGTACAAGAATACACATGTTTGCTTTAATGTGCATACTGTTTTCTTCATTTTCTGGCGTCTTCTCAGGCTCTTGGCCATGTGGTGTTGTGGTTTGTCTGTCATCACATAGAGAGAATATATACTGCCTCATCATCTATGCTTGGGTAACTGTGCGTGTTTGCCTGATACATGTTTGTATGTACTGTATGTGTTATGAATTGCCATACGTGTGGTCCATACTGGTTATTCTTTACCAGCCCATGTGATGCCTGATGGTCATCCATCTTTCAGCCTTATGTCATGAGGCCTCTTGAAGCCTTTGGCACTAGCCACTAACCAGCAGCCACATTGTACTGTCTACATCTCATCATGCCGCCATGCCAGCAATAGCCATGTGGCGATATAAGTCCCCACGGTCCTGTCCTCATTGTGTTCCATTGGCTCTTTCTGTCACCAAATGGCTGGTAGGTGCTAACCCCAGCTGTCACTGCTGACAGTGAATCATAGATACCAGTCTGTCTCCCTTTATGACCCGTGCTCATATCAACTACCAGCTACAAACACAGCAGACTGCCCTTTATACACACATGCGCGCGCACACACACGCACACATACACACACATTCTGCCATCAGTTCAGTGAATCACATCAAATTAGCTAAGCATCCTAGTTCAAATGCTTGGGGGGCTGCTCGGGGCATTAAAAACCAATTGATTGTGCTGCAGTTTGGCGACTCCTTTCTCATGTTGCGTGTTAAACCAATGGAGCGTTGTGCAATGGCGCTCCTGATATCTGGGCAATATGGAGGCAGCAGAGCGTGGAAGGGGAAGAGCTGGACAGTCATACAGAATAGATTAGATTAGAATAGTCTATATGCATGTTAAATAAACTTGTTAATTAATCAAACTTGTTAAGTATTTAAGAATAGGTCTAGAGATTATTATTTAGATCATTTCATCACAGATCATTAGGGTAAAATGTGTTTTCGAGTCTATTATTAAACAGAGTACAACAAATGGCACCTAACGTCTAAATAATGTTGAAGGACAGCATTAAGGAAAAGTTACAAAGGAACTTTGGATAAATTGTGGTAATAGTTATGCCAAGACGGGACTGTTGGTTACTGCAAATGAGTATTGTAATTCATTATTAATTTTAGTATCAAATAATATTGTTTGGTTTTTTTTGTTGTTGTTGATTTTTTTTTGGGGGGGGGCGTTGAGCTGTTATAAATTGTGCAAAAAGAGTGAAGAAGTGTTTTTAAAGTCTTATTAAAAAAGCATAATGATTATTTTGTACATTATAGTCTCCATCATAATAAGCTTGCTGAAGGACTATTACACTATGATCTTGCATCGTCCCTCAGTTTCTTTGTCAGATCCACCTCTCACCAAGTACCTGATGGTCAGTGAAAATCTTCATCTCAGGGTTTTATGGTGGGTGATGATATGGGCTGCATCCATCTTTAATTTACAGTCTGTGAGCTAAACTATTCTAAAAAGAAATATCTGCAAACGCCAGATCTCTCTGTATTTTGCATTGTTCCTCCAAAATATAACAGAACGTTTTCTTCAGGAGTGCCTGACAGGCTGTTGTTGTTTTTTGATTTTTAAAGCGCTTATATGAATTTTTTATGCTTATATGAAGTTGTCTGTACTTTCTACTTCAGCCTTTAAAAAACAGCATGCCTGCTATGATAGCGGTCATGGTAAACTTACTCTGAAACGATATGCTGGCTTTGGTGTTGCTGAGTTGAGTATCTCTCAGCAGGACAAATTTCTCTTCTTTGTAAAATTGTGCAAAGTGCTGGTGGAGCCGTATATTGTTAAAACCCCTTGTTAGTTAGCTACTGCCGATACTAATGATACCGCATTGATTTGTTAACCTAATTTGATGTTTTTCTTCATTTCAGCCCTCCGCTGCCTTTGTAAACCTGAAGTCCATTAACTGCGTTAAGCAGCAATTTGTTGGAAATAATAGATGTTGTGTTGAATGGAAGTAAATCAAACTGCTGACACTGAAAGCAACTTGACCGCTACTTGCCTTATTGCACAGTAAACAGAGAGCACTGCAGCATGTACTTTTACGGCAAAAGGTGTTTGTTTGTATCTGAGTAGATTAAGTTTGACAAGTCTATCCATACGAAACTGGACTTCATCCCACAGAGGAGCCGGCGCTTTGTTAGCAGTTAGAAAGGTTGACTGAGCAGAGAACAGTTTTCAAAATTTGCTTATTTTCAATTAATGTGCAAGATGTACTCTGCGGGAAACCTGATAGAAAGTGACAGTGTTTCTTTTTCTTTTCTTAAGTGGACATCTAAATGAGTCTGCAGTCTATTCTTCCATGCTTTGCTCTTCTTTCCTTTTCCTTTAGTTTATCATTTGTCTTCCTTCTTTCCTCTCTCATACCATCTGTAAGATGTTCTCACAGGTCATGTCAGAGCATGACCACTTGCCTTCACCTGGTCAATGCTACAGAAATCAGCAGACCTTGAAAAAGTACCAACAGTTAAAGAACTAGAGGCCCCAAAACGACAAATGCATACGTGCAGCTAACATGTGCGAATGCCTACACGCACAAAACACATTCCTTCCAGTGGTAAATCTTACTTACATACAGATCATCAATCACATGCACGTGCTCTTAAATTCAGTTCGCACTGCCAAAGAGCGCTGGACTAAGTGCTGTGCCAGCCACGCGCAGCATTGCTGTCTTTCCCCATGAGTTATCCACCCCTTTTTTTTCCCTTTTCCCCCCTTTTTCTCCCTCTGAACTGTATGTGCTTCAAGTGTTCATTTGCCTGAGTGCACTGGCCCTTACATACTGGAGGTGAATTATTGAATTCCTCTGCCATTGCACTCCGGCCAGTTCTCCCTGCTTTGAATAGACGTTTACTGGGCCTCTTAGAACATGAACTGTAACTATCAGCCCTCATCGAATAGGGTTGAATCAGTGCGCTGTGTGATACCCATCTCCCCGCTTGACATTAAAAATGCTCCTCGGATTCAGAGAGGGAACATTATGTTGGTCTCATGGATTTGACTGGCGAGGCAGAATTTGAGACGGGGCTACACTCGTCCTTGAGTTTCTCTTTTATTTTTTTCCATCCCTCTTTCCCATCCCCGCTCCCTCTGTACTCCTTTCTGTACACCTAGCTCTCATTTCTCCCTCATTTTTATGTCACTCTGTCCCTCCTGTTTCTCTCTCTTCTCTTCTGCCCTTTCAGACTACAACTGCAGCTACTGTGTCCGTGCCAGCAAAAAAAAAAAAAATTGTCTTGTCAGGGTTAAGGTTTCATATATATGTAAGAACAATACTGTTGCAGAGGCA
>VUQG01002244.1:11214-26813 GCA_015106755.1 Etia nguti
GCAGAGGCACCGGGTGACTGACAAGGAGATTGAGTGGCTGCATTTTCACTTTAAGCTTTTTGGATATTACTTTGACAAATTTTGCGATAGTAGCAAAAAATATGTTTGGAGACAAAGCTGATATGCTTTGGTGGGCAGGCTTTATTAGCTGGCTGTGTTTTTAATTGGATTTCTAATCTTTTTTCCCCCTTTTTTTGGTTTTGTAAATAGAGTAAACATTCTAGAGAGATCCTTGTGTGTGAAATGATCTATTTGTCTACAAAAGGCAGTCAGAGAACGGCTGATAAACGAGCACAGTCCGACCGTGGAGAGGAATGGACCTCCCATGAAGACATGACAAATACTGTTACATGCTTCATCTAGCACCCTTATCGCCTCATACACACATTAAGAAACACAACACACAAACGCACGCTACAAATCCATCCAAATAGCATGTCCTATTCGATGTGGAGAAGTTGGTGCTTTATTTTTCGTAATAACTTTATTACTAGAATCATTTTATAGTCACAAGCCATCATATTACTAGGGGAAATTATTAGTTTTGCTTTCCTTCACTGACAAACACACACATATATATATATATATATATATAAGATTACAAAGCAGCAGCATTACCATAATCCATCTCAGCCACTGCAATTTGGTTATACATGCTCCAAGATTTTGACCTGCAATTTTAACCTGTGCACCTCATCTGCCACCTATTGTAAATTGAATATGTAATATTCTACATGATAGACAAGCTGATGCGTAAATAGGCAGTGGGAAAGCAGATTCATCAACGCTCTTATTGCCTTTTCATTGCATAGGACAAATATATACAAAGTAGATAATCCTCATTGCCACATAACCAGAGGTGAGGAGTCTTTCATCTGTATCATGCTCCACATGTTAATCTGTTAACGTCAATTTTTTGCAACCCCTCGGCTGCTTCAGTTTCTTGGTACCAATTCTCTATCTTCCCCATAGGGCTTTCCTGTGTTTGCAATTAAGATTTCCAAAAACCATTACAAAATCAGATTTCAAATATCCCTGTGATCGCAAAGACCTAGTTAAGCCGCTACACACATCACTGTCAGCTTGGGAGGCTCGTTCATTGCTATCTTTCGGTCTGCGCTACTATTTGCTGCCCCACTTGGGTAAAGTAAGCAGTTCAGCGTCTTGGATCAGTCTATAGCACATTTGGTCCTGTAGACAGACTCTGTTGTTAATAGTTGAGAAACCCTGGTAGTCTGTTAGCCCTAAGGGGGGATTCCCGCTGAAGATCAGTTTGAAGCACCCGAAATGCTGGCTCCCTTTTCTGTGCTTACCCGAATACAAAGGTGCCCGAGGACATCTGGAAAACGTGGTCACAGTTGAAGTAGGTGAAGGATGACTGAGGAGGGCTACTGTAAATCTTCATAAAGCACAACCACAGAAGAGGGTAAATAGGAGCATACAGATACATTTAGAAGACATGGGAATAAAGAAGTTATTCCCACATTCATATTACTTCACAAGTTTTTGTTTTGTTTTTCTGTAGTTTTTGTAGTGAGACAGTCATTACCAATAGTTTCTAGCCTTCAGGTAGGTGAGCCTGGTGTATTTGGGTGTCGTTACCACTCAGCCATCTGCAGATGTGCTGTGTGTGTGAGATGATTGCATTAGGGAGGGTATTTGTCATGTTGCTGGTTTGTCATGCTGCTTGTTTACACTGTGACATTATGGGGACTTGTCTTCCTCATGGGGACAAAAAGCTCATCCCCATATAGCCTTGTTAAGGGAACCACAATGAAGCTCTTTGGAGTCATGAAGCTGTATAGACACAGTACGTACTTTGCAGAATTAAGACCCTGAAGCATGGAGTGTGCGTGTCTCGTTTCCACTGACACAAAACACACTAACTAGTACAAACGAGCATCAGTGTCCAAACCACAGTACCTCACATGGAGAAAGCAACTGTCAAATACAGTGAGGAATGCGTTGAGTCAAGTGCAGGTCGTCTTTCATGGGCCCGACACAAATGAAGCTTTGTTTTAGCCAAAGACTCAGAAATACAGCCTCGGCCCATTGAGGCTTTTAATGTGCCCGTCTTCTGTCTTCTCATTCCCCGAGTTTAATCAACATCTTCCCCCGACACAAAGCATATAAGCATGGTCTCTTCTTACCAGGCTGGCAGAGAACACACAGTGTAGAACACTACACAGTGATCTTCTTGCAAATAGTGAAACATAGGGACCTGCAAGGTGAGGAAAAGAATGTGAACCTCTCTTTGTGGCCTCAAGCTGTTTTCCAAGTGAAGGTATTGCCCCAAGGTAGTTACATGTATCAACACCGGCTTGAAGCAGCAGGGTAGATATGCAATAATGTGGGAAATTATAACCTGCAGCAGTGAGAGATTAGCAAAAATAGCTAGCTGTGGGGGTTCTGTGATCAGGTTTTTCAGGCTGATACTGATCAGTTTTCATGTCAGCAGAATCAGACACTGTAATGCTTATCTTTACAGGAAGTCCATAACAATTTTCTCATTTTATTTTCTTTTTTCACTCTAAAAAATATTACACTATGTTCATTTTGAAGGCAGTTGTCCCTCTTTGCCTGCCTAAGACAGAAATCCAAGTTCCGGAATGCACACTTTTAGTGTTTAAAAAAAAAATACTGCTTTCAGTCTGATACCAGCAGCCTGAGCATACTGCTTAGCTGACTGCATCTTGAGTATATGGAGGTCTGGACCTGAATGTAAATTATCTTAATAGCCTGCTGCATGTGGTGGAGATCCTTCAGCCATAATGGACCGGGCAGTAAAAACAGTCACTATTTGTGTGACATTTATGTAGTTGCCTCACCTTTTTTACAATTGCCGTTTCTGATCAGCAGATGTAAAGTCGAGGTAATGAATATCAGCTGATACCAACCAGTGTTTCATCAGCAAGCGCTTGTAATGCGATAGTCATTAAAAGAAAACACTGCTGGTCGTAAGAATTTTTACAAGATTTCTTATTTACTGTACATTGTGTCAAGCTGTTGAACGTATATCAATGTATTTTACAGGCAACGAGTGGATATCATCTCTTCTCCGGTCTAAAGCAGAATCAATACCACCTTAAGCAGGACAGGCTTTTCCACATGCACACACACACACATGCATGCACAAACAGGAATACATGTGCATACATTGAGGAGCTCTGTAAACATGGTCTCATACATTTGTAACAGATACGTCTGCAGCAGGCATTATCTTACTCTCTCTTACACACAGAGGACAAATCAAAAACAGATATTGTCTCTTTGTGTCAATCTCTTTCTCATTTTCTTTCCTCTCTAGCCCATCAATGGACAGACGCACAACCAGACAGACGCTTTTGCACACAGACACACACACACGCACACACTAAAACCCTCTCTCTCACAGACACTCAGTCTCACAAACACAGAAAATCGAAATCACAAATCGGCTTAACTCTCCCTGACACATCTGTGAATTAAGCCTTTCCGTTGCTCTCCCTTTCCCATTATAAAGGCATTGTCAGAGGCTGAATCGGTAACAGGTAGCCCACAGCCCCTGCTGCTTCCTTCTCGCTTCTCCTCTCTCTTTTTTTCCCCTTCCGCCTTACTCATCTGTCTTCTTTTTCATTCGCTTTCTTTAACTTCTCTCTCTCTCTTTCTTTCCAACATTCCACCTTTTCTCTCCAAGTCTCTGGCTTCACTCCCCTCATCTATCTTTCTTCACTCCCGTCTTCTCCGTGACCTCCATCTTTGCTTAATCATCCCTCTCCTGTCCTCACAGTGTCTTTCTGTCTCTCTTTCCTCATTTCCCCTTTCCTTTTATTTATTCATCTGTCACAGCCAGTGGCAGAATAGTACTAGGTATTTTCATTTGGTGCTACTTTATAAGTCCCCACATTTCACAGGGAAAGCCTGTGTGCTTTTGACTGCATTAATATTGCTGCTATAATTTTCGCTTACTCTGTCAATTCAGTTTATATTCAAAATATAGGGTCAATTTTTAGGACACTATGTATGATTATACAGTAAAGTACTCAGCAGCATGTAATGTGGTTATATTTATAAGTAGCACCTGTAACATGAAAATACTGCGTGCATACATGTTGATACATCAGTAAGAATCTGATAATATATGTGTTACACTAAGAGATACCACTCTGCCTTGTACTTTTGTAAATACGCTTTGTTGATTAGTAGTTTTGGGTGTGGTCAAAAATCTAGAGAGCTGATATTCTTTTTTTCTTTCATTTAAACCTACCTTCATCAACAAGCTTCACAATCAAGTTCAGAATAAAAAACAAAACCTAACAGATACTATTTTTTTCCAATGAGATTAGGATTAAGTTTTAACTTAAGGTGTATTCTTTTTCTTCTTCTAATGCCAGTGCAATGTTTCCACAAGCTTCCAAGGGGTCTGCTTGGGTCGTTTCATCAACAGAGCGAGTATGCCAAGCTCAGTGCAGATGTCTACATGCCCTCCAATTTGGTGTCAACGCAGTAGTTCTCCAAAAAGAAATACTTTACCACTAGGGCACCAACTATGCTTGTGTCCTTGAAGTGAACTCCAAGCTGCTTAGAATGTGGTATAATAGGTACAACTACTTGCCCGTGGTGTGCACAGACTCCTGTCTGCATATCCACGAGGGAATTTAATCTCAGTTTAAGTTCGGGCGGAATATATCAACCATACTGTCATGTGAAAAAGAAAGCACATCCTTACTGGTTCCAGTAAGTGGGAAAGTAGCAGCCAGGGGTTGATGATCAAATGCGCTTGATTAATTGATGATCAGCGAGTGTAAACACCTCTATAAAAACAGTTTGTTGTTTGCCGATCTGGAACATTCAGGCGCTTGTTAACATAATGTCGCAATCTCCCCAGAAGTGGACATCTCAGCAAATTCAACGCGCAATGCTCAGAGAAACTGCAGAATGCCAAGAGCTACTTCTCAGAGCTACGAGCCTCCATGAGCATGTTAAATCTTAAAGTTCATGAGAGTACAATTAGGAAAAACGTTAAAACAAGTTTGGCCTATTTGGGAGGGTTCCAGGTGAAAGTTTCTTCTCTCTAAAACGAACGTGGCAGCACAGCTTTGAAAAAACCACACAACCTCTGGATCAATGTCCTTTGGAAAGCTTACACCAATGTGGAGACATTTGGGCCGTAATACACAGCAACATGTTGAGCAAAATCCAAACAGCATATCAGCACAAACACCTCATTCCAAAAGTCAAGCACAGTGGTAGAGGGTTGATGATTTGGGCTTGTTTATCAGCCAGAGGACCTGGACCACCTTATTGTCACCGAGTCGACCACGTGACTCTAGAATACTGTATACCAAATTATTCTAGAATCAAATATGAGGCCACCTGTCTGAAAGCTAAAGCTTTGCTCTAACTGGGTCATGAAATAGGACAATGATCGCAAACAAAGCAGCAAAACTGCAACAGAATGTCTGAAAAAGTAAAGAATCCAGGTGTCACAATGGCCCAAAGTCCAGACCTCAACCTGATCAAAATGCTGTGACGAGACCTTAAGTGAATTGTGTATAAATGAATGCCTGCAAACCTTGATGAACTGAAGCAATGCTGCAAAGAAGAGTGGCTAAAATTCCTCCCCAACAATGTGAGTGACTGATAAAGTCATACAGAAAACAATTACTTCAAGTTATTGCTGCTAAATTCAGTTCAACAAGCTATTAAATCCTCAGGCGTACTTAGTTGAAAGCTAAGTAGCCTACACACCATGCAGCGAGTCCTGTGAAAACCTTCTTTTTTACAAGATTTCATTACCTTCTTCACTCCTCACAGGGCCTTTATTTGTTATCAAACATTACATTTATTTAGTGACTGGTAATTACTGTTAGTGTTGAGTCACTTGCCATATTTGTATTAAAAAAAACATTTTTAAGCTTTCAGAACTTGATACATTTATGTGTTTTGTGGTTCTTTCCTTTAAGGTTGTTACTTTCCAATGTACAGTTTGGGTTGGAAATAATCATGATACATTTTGCCTTTCAAAGTTCTCCCTTATGTCTCTAATTGACCCCACAGTTATTCACTTAGCCTTACAGTTTTCAACAACACTAGTCTAGAACATAAAGAGGTGACAACTAATCACACTTTTTTTGTCCACTAATTATCCAATTTCTTTCTTTTTTGTGTACCTCCACAAAGTTTCATGTGAAGCTTCTATATTGAGCTAGAGGTAGCAGAGATGGAAGAGGAGAGGGAGGGAGGAAGAGCGATTTAGCTGCCTGTGTTGGGAATGCAGGGGGTAGACAAGCAGAGCAATTCTGACAGGCTGTGTCTGCACAGTTTGTTCTCCAATAGGCCCACACAGAGTCGCCAGTGGGGTACGCACATGCACACACAGTCCTAAGCATACACTACTTAAATTGCACACTCACATACACACACACACACACTTTTTTAAGTTAGACAGTACTGTCCTCCTTCACACTCGTTACACACAGTGTGTCGCAGGCTTACCCGCAAACACACATAGGCACAGCTACAGTGTTACGAGTACACAACAAGAGAAGAGAGGCGAGCCGAGCAGAGGAAAAAGGGCTGGTTTTGAACGCATTCCTTCGAAGGCTTCAGTGCTGAGGAAATGGAGCTATCATGACAAGGGATGAAAGAGCAACAATGGTTTCATCACTTTCCCTCATGTTTCACTGCACCGTGAAAAAGAAGCTTCTAGTGTTCTCATCCGCCCGTTAGGGAAAAACATGCTGTGCATTATACCGGGAGGACAGGCTCAAGAGCGAGCAAGTAAGAGCGAGGGACGGAGAGAAAGCATTTTCGCTCAGCAACCAAAAAAAACCTCATACTGCTGATACATCGGCAGCAGATAGTGATGGCTTTGATAGACTAAAGACAGTGGTGTTTATCGATCTTGATACGGTCCCTATTGACACCGTCCGTCTTTTTGTGCCCAAAAACCCTCCTGTCGCCTTCTGTTTCTATTCATTTCATGCTTTTGATGATTCTATCACTAACCCGAATTTTCTTCTTTCTGTCCTCATGCTGGCATTCTCTTATGTTGTACTTCATCTCACTTTGTTTCGCCTAGTCTAAAGCACTATATAATTTATATTTAGACAGTATGAGCACTAGCAACTACTTGTGGAATTTTGCTTAAGGCTTATGTAAGCCCGCATAGTTAATCAGAGAGGGACATGCACTAAACCAAAATGCTCGGTCTCCATCATTTCTTCTGTTCCTTAATTCTTCTCACCTTGTCCTTTTTTTTGTTTTTTTGTTTGTTTGTTTTTTTTACCTGCTTCCCTCAGGGTGCAGTGATCACGCCAGCCATGGACCACACTATGTCCATGCAGCCTGCCAATATGATGGGCCCTCTCACCCAGCAGATGAACCATCTGTCCCTGGGCACTACAGGAAGTGTGAGTAGGATTTGCTGTGTCACAGCGAATCACACAAGATAACCCCACACAAACACACATAGTTACCGTGATCGTCGTGACAGAATCTCAAAGCTGGCTACAAGGAAAAAGTGCTTCCAACATGTTAGCTGTACTAGCAACACCTGTTGTTGTGAGTACTTTAGTTACTTGTGCATTAAATTTTGAAAATGTTCCTGGATGATGAAGTTTAGTTGAATTTCGTTTAGCTTTGCACTAGGTACAGCCATGCAGCAGCTATTCTTCAATAACAAAACCCTTGTGACTACACTCTATAGCAACTTACACAGAGATGTATGTAAAACATAAAACACAATGCACACACGTCCTTAAAGTACAACCAGCAACCATCTAAATTCCAGTGGCCTCATTTACAATTTGTACTCTGTATTACATAAGCTGTGCTACCGTGCACCATAACAACAATACATAATAACATTTCAACATTCATTTTAATAATTTCGAGCTGTGATCTGTAGCCCTGGCAAAAGGATTTCCAAGTCTCTGAGTCTGGTTTGATTTTCAGGTCTTTTTAGACAGAGTAAGCAAGAGATCGTGGTTTGGGTTGAAACTTGTTTTCATCCTTTTACAGTGTTAAAAAGCTCCAGTCATAGCTTGCCAGGGTGTCGTCCTCAGTGCATATTTTACATGCTTACTGGAAGTCACTCTAAGAATACCTACACTCTACAGTAACAGCTAGCACAAACAAATTTTCCTCTGCTTATCCGAAGTCCGGTCACGGTGGGTAAGCAGTGTAATCCAGGTGTCTTTCTTTCACCAGCAATGAATTCCGGTTTCTCCTGGAGTATCCCGGGGTGTCTGCAGGGTAGATGACATGTAGTCTGCTCCAAAATGAAATCAAATCGATTCATAGAAGGGTGCACTTTAAATATAGGTGGTCGGTTGTTTTTCTGTTATTTGTTTCCTTTATTCCAGTACACAATTGGAAAATATCTAAAAAAAAAAAGTCTGCGTGTAGTCTTGAGAGATGAAAAAGAAATGTTCAAGTTGTTGTCAGGGGTGCTACAGGTCGGTATAACCGAGTTGGAGGCTTTTCATCTCAGAGAGCATTGTTCGTTTAGTTTAGAAACACTGAGTAAGAGATGGGTTTTACATTTCCTTTCAAAGCAGCCAAACCTTCTTAGGCTGTCGGCACATGTGCTCAGCCAGGGAGCTGCCATATCATTTGTTTTACACGGCATGCGTTTACAGCCACATATTGAGAGAGCGTATTTCCTTCCTGATCTTCCACATTAAACAGACTTCCTGTGAAGCTTAACAGTGTGACAGGCCTCTTGCTTCTCCACCTTTTTCACTTTCACCCCCTAATTTCTGTTTCTTCCTCACACTTTTCTGTCTCCCCTCACTCTCTAAATCACACAGAAAATCTATTGCTCCATCAGTTTTCCACACACTCACTTACAGTTGCTGCCCCCTAAACCATGAACTCCCCACCTGTTTCAGGATCAAGTCGACTTAGAGGTGTCACACGGTTCTGAAGCCTGACTTCCTGCCCTAACCCTGCTGCCCGCGGGCAGGCGGGCAGGCAGGCAGGCAGACAGCTTTGCTCCAGAACTACGTTTGATCTCTGTGTGTGTGTTTGTGTGTGTGTGATTGAAACAGTGCTGCATTGTACAGTTATCCATGTGTTTCCAGGTGAGCTGTCAGCGACTGTGACGCCATGTTGGCTCTGTCAGGAATGCCCCCTCCCTAATCTGCCCCAGCTGTGCTAACAGCCAGGATTAGAGACAGGCTAATCTATGATGATGGCTTCTGATGTTTGATGGGTTGTATTATAGGAGAAAGTGGGTTAAAGCTCTCTGTCTGCTTTTTTCATTTCGGGTTTACCCTTTCTACCTCTCCCCTTTATGCGTACTTAGCTTTCCTGAGGCGATGTGCTGTGTAGCCTAACCTCTCTACGGCTGAGCTAACACGCACGCCATGCCACACTTGATCATCTTGGGGAATTGAGACGTGTTTCCTGTAAAGCTGACTCTTACGCCAGATGAAAAATCCCTTTCATGATTGGGAAAGCCTGTTAAAAAGAAGGGGTTAGGAACCAGGATCTGTAACTATTCATGTATTTAACTGGACTTGACACCACATACTCTTAGAGCACATTCCTCAAGTGTACACACAGAAGTGGTGAGGTTATTTTGAATGCCCCTACTGGTCACGTGACTTAGCCTTCGCCACAGAAGAGCACCTGCAGTAAGCACCGTCTCCAGAGTCAACAACTCATCATGCTTCTGGCTGCTGAAGTAGAAGCCACACCTCAGAATACTCTTGGCTGTTCCAGGCCTCGCTGCGGCTGTTTGTGTATGGCTGTGGCTTCCTTCTTCTCTCCAAGAAAAGAACCAAATGTTCTCAGTCCACCCAAGCTGTCACACTGGTGTGGTGACCGTAGCTTTCCGAGAATGCCGTGTTATTTTGCAGCGCAGATCAGCTTGCAGGGTGAGGCTTTAAAAAGGAGCGGCAAGGAAAAACCTCGTCTCATAACGAATAAGCATGGATCGTTGCCTCCTAATGGTCACTGCTTTGGAATTTAGCTGCTTCACCAGAAAATGTTCTGTTTTGAACTCATCCAGTTCAGCTTGGTGTCTGTCTGACTTGAATGACTTGATTACAGAATGCTAAAGAACCTCAGGCGCACTGTTTATGGATGGCACACATAAACATGCCATCCATGCTTCACGCTGATTTATTTTACCTTGTTTGGTGCATATTGCTCTGTTGCTGATTTATTTACCATCTTCGAGGTCTCACCACTTAACAGGAGTCTATCTGTCATGCCTCGTGTCCCTGTTAGTCGCTGTGCATGTGCATGTGCACATGTGCATGCGCTCTGTTCGTCCTTTTGATATTTGTGTCTATGTGTGTGTGATTGCATGCCTGTCAGCATCTGTGTTTGTGTGAACGACATATTGTTTGACATGACAGGAGGTGACCTTCCCTCAGTGTTCTCCATCCTCTTTCTGTCATGGCATGAAGAACACAGGTCTCTGTTGTCATGGTGACAGCGGTGATTGACAATGTCTGTGTCACAGGAAGACAGATTTGTATGAAGTGTTTTCCTGTATTATCTGGACAGTTTCCCTCATGTTTTTGTTTTTTTCTACATACATCTGTGCGTGTGCATGCTCATCAGCTTTCCCTGCATGGGTAAAGTTGACGAGCATGCACTTTCTTCTTCCTCTTCGACTTCGGACTGTAACACATGTTGACACCCTGCTGATTCCCCCTACCACAGAGTTCTTTGGTCTTTCCAAGGCTGGGATGATTATTTTTTAATGCAACACTCTTGAACTACCTTTATTTTGTCTTAGTCCAGGTTTACTTTCTTTTGAAATATTTGGAGCTTGTTGGTTGATATTGGTCTGATCCTGACTCTAAAGGCTGGATTGGGTATCAGTGACCTCCCCTCATTTCTTTTATATTTTGCTATGAAAATAGGAAATAGGTGCAGCGATTTGACGAAACTTGGAAAAATACATGGTAATACGGCATATGAGGCAAAAACAGGGCTTGTGCAATTTTAAGAAGTCAGTATTTGGTATGATCAGCTTTATTCTTCAACACAGTCTGAACTTACTTAGGCAAGCCTTCTTTAAATTTCTTTAAATAGTCTTCAGGCATAGTTTTCCAGCCTTCTTGAAAGACATTCAACCTTTTTCTTTGGATGGCAGTGTGTTTGGGATCATTGTCATGATGAAAAATGAAGCCACTGTCAATCAGTGGCTAATGGTACTTTTCTATGTTTATAATTCCATCAATTTTGACAAGATTCACCTCTTGCACTTCTCTCCTGACCTCCACCATATTGGTAGCGATTTGAACCAAATATTTCCTGTACCCACATATTTTCAGTCCAGTTCAGTTCATAGCTCAGCCTTTTCTCCCTGTTTTCCAGACAAATGAAAGGCCAGATGCATCTCTCTCTGTCCTGGCCTTCAGATACTGTTCATCTGCTATAGATAGTTTGTAGGCCTACCATTTCTTTTATCCTCCTTGTCCAGTTTCCTCACATTTTTAAGGAAACACTGGACAGACTGCCGAGATATGCCAAATGTTGCGTTATTAGCTCTTTGTGAATCACTTTGTTGGTGCAAAAACACAACTTTATGCTGTCAAGCTGTGTTAGTTTGACATTTTTCAAAGATTTAACTAAAGAAATGGGAGCAAATTATTTAAAAATGGTTCACTGCAATGTTGTCTATGTGTAGACACACCACTGGTTCATGAGTTGAGTTAGGTGCCTTTTTATGCTTGAAGGATTAATAGGGTTAGTGCCAAGTGGCTTAAGAAACAAAGAAAATGCTTCTCTGAAGAAGAAAGGGCTGGACTGAAAATGAGAGAAAAAGTAGCCAATGTTCAAAGAAAAACTTTGAAAGACCTTCAGAAAGCCTTTTTCTCAAAACCACTTTAAAAAATAACAAGAAAGTCCGGCGCCTAGGAAGCAAGCAGGTTGAGTGGTCCTCGATGTCAATCAGCTGCAAGAATCTACAGTTGGACAGACTCCAGCTCCACATCTTGAACTGCAGCTGGCGACGGTAGTCTTCGTACCTGCTGTGAGCTAAAGGGCCACTCCAACCAGAACCCACGGCAACTGCTTCTTCGTTCATACTTGCGCACATATATGTACGAGTATATGCCCCCTGTCTCGTTACAAAGCAGTGTAATTCTGTGGGAAAGACTGATAGCACTAGTGGTGGTCAAAAAGTTTAAACAATATCCTGGTAAGGGAGAGTGAGTCGTAAATAAAAGTATCAAAGCTTTGTACCATAAAAGTGACTGATTTTACTGGTATTAATCTCTGCAGGCAGTCTTAACAAACCCTTGGGATGAGAATATGAAGAGCTTGTCACAGTGAAGTGGGACAGCACTGTAATTCACAACTATTGGTGTGCATTTCCAATAGAGCTCCACAGCCACTGTTAGATCAGTAAAACTCAGAGCCCTTCCCCCACGCTGCATGGCCATTAATAACATACACTGAGTAGCAGGATGTTCTAGCTTTGACCCGCTATTATCCCTCACCTTGCAGACGATACAACCGAAAAAGAAAGCGTCAACGCAGAGAAGATGGATAGATGTGGAGCATGAGTGGCAGGCCGAGAGGCAGAAGATTTATGTGAACATTTGGAAGTGCTAATGTGCTGTGCCACATTCCACCAAAGCCGAGAAATTCTTGTACCCACCAAACTTAAAGTGTCTTTACACATCACTGTGGTGCTGGACCAGCGTGGCTGTGTCTATGCTATGGATGTTCATCCTGGTGTTGCTGCATTGCGGTCAGAATTTATACCGTAGTTATAGGTGTATGTCATGGAGAGTGATGGTAGAGAAGAGACTTAAGGAGTCTACTCACACCATTCTCGTTAAGGAGCTATTCAAGCCTCCTGTTCATCAAACATACGCACACGCCATCTGCTTCTGGCGCTGCTGTGTGTGCGTGCATGTGTATTGACGTATATGTGTGACTTGGAGAGTGAAACACCATTTATGGCCAATTAGGGATGCTTTATATTACCCAAACCTGTCCCCTGACTATGGACAGCAAAGTATTAAAAGTGTTGAAATTGGACAAAAATCATCTTTATCACCATAGCAACTCGATTATCTGTAGCCGCGCTTGACATCCCCCTGACTTGCCGCAGCAGCGACTGAAGAAATATGCCTTGCTCAACCTGCCACATTAAATAGGTTAACTAATGGTTATGGTAAAAGAAAAAAATCTTATCTTATTAAATTTTCTTGTTAAATCTAATTTAAATTCCTTTTGCAGTCCTGCAGAGAAATATAACCTTTCAAATGGACATTCTCCCCATGACAGGGAGATTTTGATATTGCTAATTATCTCCTACTTTCCTTCATTTGCTTTCATGCAGCCCTCACAGGTGAGTTGGCTGAATAAGTTAATAGGGTGGAGAGGCGAAGACCTAAAGTCCCAAGGAAAATTGGTATGCATGGTTTTGATCCACCAGGGAGAAGGTCACTTCAACAATCTGATAGGCCTTTTTAGACGATAGCAGGTTGAAAGAGAGCGAGCAAGAAAGAGAGAGAGTGACAGGAAGGTGAGAGGAAAGAAGGGATGACACGGAGAGGTAATGTGGTAATGTGTCAGGAAGTCTGGATATGCCACCTCACCCCATCCTGAGTGTGACAGCTCTGAAGGTGTGATAACCTTAAATTCCCCTGCCCGGACCCACACAGCCACACTCGCCTACGAACGCCACACTAACATCCATCCCAGGGCATCCTCCTGGCCGCGTGTAGCAACGGTGGGGGAGTTAATCACCCATGTCCATGGCCTTTAGCTGCTCTCATTAGCGGTGAGCGGTGGAGCCGTACCCGATCCATTAGCAACGCTGCCGGTAATGACACTTCACCAGCACCGCCGGGCCCACGGCCAAGAAAGGCTTCGCAGCCCGGCACAGCCCCTCCATTACCGACTCCTACTGCATTCTGCCGCCACGCTTTTTAGCACTTGCAGGTGGGACTAAAAGGCAAAGGGAAAAATAAAACAGAAAGAAAGGGATTGTACTTCCCTTTTCGCTTGGTCCGGAAAAGCAGCAGGAAGATGAGGCCAGGGGGAGAGGCAGCCTGGTGGCTTTTATCTGGGATCACATCCGTTGGCGCTGTACTGCAGCATTATCGTTCCAAGCCTCTTTGTCTTTGTCTGTCTTTCTCACACACAGAGACACACACACACGCACAGGCACACACACATGTATTTATGTATCCCACACAGCTGTACACAGGAGAACTTGCACATGCACAGTTGGACGAACAAATAGTGATAAGTCATCTTTTATGCACAGGCATGTGCTAATTAAAAACAAGCACACACACTGGTAAATCAGGCTCACACTGATGTGTGTGTGTGTTCACCATTACCACCACCACACAAAGCATTCACAGCACAAGTTACAGAAAAGGCTTTGCACAAAGTGCCGTGTCTTCATTCATATTGCATGTGAAAGCCCTCCTGGCTGTCATGTAACAAAACCTGTGTAACTCCCGTAAAATGGTCATCTTGGAGCAAGCTAGCACCCGGTTAAAAGCCAGGGCATGCATGACTAAAAGAATATAGGCCACAGGCAGCAGACTTCCTGCTTTTTCTTTCCTCTCCCTCTCTCTCCTCATCCCTTTTGGTTGCGTTTTTTTTTTTTTATCTTCTCAGCTGTGGCCCAGTGCATTTGCTTGCCTCTGAAGTCTTGGTGGGACAGCAGGGCATCTCTTCTTCCTCCTCCTTCTCCTCCTCCATATGTGGTCTTCTGATCTGCTCTGCTCTGCTCAATATGTACACATATTCTTTTAGCGCCCCCCAAAGGATGCTGAGGGCACAGCAATCTACCACCCTAATAGTTATGGGAGTAATTACACTGAATGAGTCTTCCAGGGAATTATGATAGACATAGGGCTTTTTTATGTGAAAAGCATGTATTGATTAATATTATAATGGAATTTGTGGTTCCGATGTGTGTTGTAGGAATTACCATATGACAGGATTTTGATGCATGTGTGTCTTTGGTTTCTGTTTCAGTACATGACTGCTGCAGCCGCCGCGGCGCCTATGCAAGGGACCTACATTCCCCAGTACACTCCTGTGCCTCCAACCGCTGTCCCTGTCGAAGTAAGACCCAAATGCATGCGCATGCTACTCATCAAGTATTAAAAATCTGTCGACGTTTACGCATAGGAGGACATCATTAGTACTAACAGCCTACTCACTTCCACCCACAAGCACTCCCTTCGCCATTTCTAAGCCTGCTCGCCACATCAATAGACTTAAACAGTCATTAAATTGACAAATTACATTTGAAGCATGGCGCAAATTGCTTTTATTCTCTCTAAACAAATGGCTTTGTACCAGCAGCACATAACAAGGATCAAAAACTGCAAGCAAAGCAAGATGAGTCAGAAGTTTTATAGTATTTGGGAAAGACATTTGAAGTGCAGTGTAGACTTTCTCACTTCCTCGGCGTCTGTCTGAGCTCCTGGCAGGTTCGGGCAGTCCAGGCTGAGAAATGATGAACGTGGAGAGCGGGTGGGTAGGCAGGCAGGCAGGCAGGCCAGCAAGGAGAGCGGGCCAGCTGTCTGGCGGCTGACAGTGCGGTCGTACTCAGATGGACTATCAGTCGTGTATCAGATGACAGGAGCTGAAGTGAGACACAGTGCCAGCGG
>VUQG01002246.1:7075-25054 GCA_015106755.1 Etia nguti
TTTCTTTATATATATATATATATATATATATATATATATATATATATATATATATATATATATATGTGTGTGTTGCAAATAACGAGGCCATCTGTGCAGGTAATCATTATGAGCCAAAAACATCAGTGCTTTAAATGTTGCAAAATCCACAATGCTATTGTACAGGATGTATCAAAAAGAATAATCCCATTCCCATTGTAAAGTGCTTTCATTCCATGTTCACAGGAAACAAGCTAAACATCTACCATTTAGAAAGAGGGCATTCATGAGTTTCTCTCAGTTGCATAACAACAGCAGTGGCTGCAGTGACTCCAGACATGCCCACAAAAGTAAGGGACAAGTTTGACTTTCTTATGGACATAAGGCGTGTGTCCAGTGTGGGGATGCATTGAGCAGTTGTGAGAATTGTATGTAAAATTTTACATTCAGCCATGCATTTCAAAGATTTAATTTTCTACATGTCCTTTACTTTTAAAAATACAGCTTTTGGAAATCAGATGACTCTTTTTGATACACCCCATTCTCTTAATTATGTATAATGTCAGAAGTGGATCGCCCTAATATGGTTAGGTCATTTAAACAGGTCTGGCTGACACACTGTTCAAATCTTCCATTTACGAGAGTCAGCCAATCAGAAGACTGACTTAAAGCGGCCTTTAAAGGGGGAGGCCAAAAGTAAAAATTTAGAGCATAAAAGGTCCCCTTTAATTTTCGCAAACTACTTCTGTGTAGCGTCTCACTTACTACTTTGGTTTGTACTTTTGATTTTTTTTTTTTTGCCAGAAACATTCAAACATTATGAGTCAAGTGTCAGGATTACTTTAAAAATGACAGTTTACACACTCAATTGGTCTGTAGTTAATGTACCTGAAGTCCCAGACTTTCTTTTTTCCCCCTTAGATTTTATTTTTTCCTTTTATACTCAGAGTGACAAAGAATCAAGTTTTGTTCTTTTTAAACAGAAATTTACAGTGATGAGTCAAATGTGCTAGACTCACAGCAAAACATAACACTGGGGAAACAAACGGAAACAATATATTATACCACACTCAAATATTAGGAAGGAAAATTAACCGGTGTCTCGTGTACACACTTTGACAGTAGTGCAAGTCAGTGGATTGGGTTCATTTCAGTAAAATCTTCTAAGAACTGATTCGACAAAAATCTACACATTGCAGGTGCACGCAGTACGCCGATTCAAACAAATTAAAATCGATTAATGTGAAAAGCTATTGTCCCGACTCCCGTTCAACAACGTGTGATAGGTTAAGATAAAAACAAAAAGTAATGAAGAAGAATTAAAAGCCTCTTCTTTAATCAAAGCAGCACTGGATCACTGACGGTAACACCACAGTCACGTTTTCAGGTTTGATCTTTCTAGTTCAATTTTAAAATATTTTTTAAAATATTTTGCCCTCATATCACACTAAAAAGTTCAGATTTCAACGTTTTCAGATTTCATAAGAGCTAAACACTCGGAACTGATTTGTCTCCTTCAGTAGGTTTGCATTTAGGAGAAGGATGCCTCCTGTTATACTTTGTAATGATTTCACTGTGCTTCAGAGCAAATATTCACACGATACTTGAAAAGCCTGAATGTTGCTGAAAGAATTTCTCATATATGATTATTAAAAGTTACAGTTTGAGAAGATTTTTTTTTACATTTGATTACCATCATGACAAAGTTTCATATGGGGGCTCTCAATTATAAGAAAGGAGGCCAATGACTTCAGCCAAGGGTCACCGTGATGAGCTCGTGAAATATTATTGTTGAAGGTAACTAGGTCATGTCAGTCATGTTCCATGTTACACATCATATACAAATCAGGTTCCAAGAGTGTATTCATTTACATATGATATGAATGAACTGAAATGAATGTAGGGTAAAGGGTGCCTTTTATTATGGTAAAAGTAAAATATGAACTCTAAAGAAAAATGCTCAGTAAAAATATCAGTTTAAAAAAACGTAATTAGACTTCTCAAAATAGTGAGTGACAGTGTTTATAAGTTCTTTATACTGAGTCTTACTATAGTTGTCAGTGTGTTTATTCTACGCAGCTTTACCTTATATTTAAATTGGGGCGTTCGTGATTCAAACGAGTACATTTGCCAACTCGCAATATTTTTTTATTGTATTTATTTTAGTTCTAACAACCAAATGCAGTGTTTATTTTACATACTGCATCCAAAATTCAGGGGGGGGGGAGTGTTTGTAGTGTGGGGTGGAAGCCCGGATGATTCTAGCCTCAGTGAGTTAACATTTTAGACCACGACTTCTTGAAGTTTTGATGACAGAGTGCCAGGTTAGGAAGCCAACGTATGACTGAGGACCTTTTTTTGTTATTTTACAAGGAAAATGTTGCTGATTAAAGTCTGCATCATCGATGTACTGGTTCATAGCTGTTTAACCATTTTTGCGGTGGCATTTCTTGCCAGCAGACGTATTCATCAGTGTTAGGAAGGTTATAAAGACTATAAAGGTGAAAATCAAGAGAACAGCTCCTTCGTCCTTCGGCCGCACTTTGGGAAACCTGACTGTATAAAAAGATGGATGCTGGCACTGTGAAGTCATTACTTTGTCCATTTTGAAGCCTTAACTCGAATTTTATAGCTGATGTATCTTCATTTTCTCGATCCACAAGTGACCATGACTGTATCTCAATCATCTACTTAAGTTATTGCATGTTCACTAGTATGTTATGTACATTATATACGTAATTTGCTGTGTGAACTTCAACACACAAACATATTTGCACCGTTTGACTGTAATTGTTGTGCTAGCTGCTGAATTCTTCAACTATGAAAACCAAAATTCAGTATGCATGAACTTTAACAACATCACAACACAACTGTGTAGCTTGAACAAGCTATATAGCTAGCTGGTGCTGACATCATTTAAAGTACTAAAGATGAATGGAGCTTCGGTGTCGAAAAGTACCCTAAACCCACATTTCTAATGGCCATCCGGGGCCATCAAATGTGGCTGCAAAAAGACTTATAGTCCTATATATGTCTATGGGAAAATTGCCCTCTGCTCTGAGGCCAGCAAGCACTTTTCTGATGAGTTTGAGGACTAGCTTCAAGACACAGTGAATAAAACAATAAGTCGATTTTGTGAATTATGGTGATTCTAAGTGTCAAAAATGAGGATTATCCAGGGGTAACAACCTGTGCGCATATGGTTTCACAGTCAATGCCACCTTCACTGATGACATTCAGTTTTAAAATGCCAATACCGAAGTTTTGGTGGCTGTGACCATCTTTTGTGTGTCTTTTGCCACTGATCTACTGGCTCAAAATGAATCAGTGCTTCCTTTCTTTCCACTACCTAGCCAAGACGGTGAAATACACAGTGTTCCTCATTTTTTTTCACATGTACACAGTAAAAGAACACTCAGAGAGCAAATCACGTAGTGAATGGAAGTGTGCAAGTGTGGTATTTTTGTGGAGGCAGAAGAGACGCCAGAGGGAAATTACCCCCTAACTTAAGTAAGCGTGGTTAGCGATGCACATTAACAGATACCTGCAAAGTAATGGGGAAATAAAATACTAGAACAACCATCCAAATATGATTTCGTCTGACTCTGAAAATCTAATATGGAAACAGCAATGTTAAAATCACGGTGGTTACATCTCTCATATAGGCTACATTTATCACACTAACAAAGAAACGTCATTCGATTCATTCATATAGTGACATCGATAAGTACATCTTCAGTGTAATCAGATATAACCCCCCCCCCCCAAAAAAAAAAAAAAAAAAATTTAAAAATGACATAACCATTCATTTCCACAGCAGAAACATTTGTGATGCAGCAACATAAAATGTATATTCAGAAAGAATAATAAAAGTGCTGTTCTGAGTCTTGTGTGATAAACTGTGTGCTCCTTATAGTTCTTTCAGTGCCGTGGAGGATTTCTTTCCCAGTTATGGTGCACACTGACACCTTGTGGTCTGTGGGATTTCTGCTTTACCTAACGCAATAAATCTTAACGCTCAGCTGCTGGTTTCTTTTAATTTGTTTTTCTTTTATGTTTGAGAACGTCACAGCCTGTACGGTCACGAACATTCTTCACAGTCTGCCGGTAGGAAAATCAGGACGTGTTTTGCATGGCTGCCTTTCACCTACTTAACGCCTTTTAGGGAAATCAGGTGTCATTTCTATTGTGTGCATTCTAAAGACGGTCATTTTTGTTGGCCTTCAAGCTGCAACTTTACACGTCTGGTAAGCACAGACTTTGAGTTTCAGTGCAGTGTTAGTTTGTTGTCCGATTATATTTATAAATGTCATGTCAATCAAACAATATTTAAATTTCAAGCATTTGGTTATGTCTGCTATCGTGTTCTCATATAATTAGTTCATTTATATGATATGATATGATATTATTATAATATAAGTTATTCCCACTGCTGGTCTTTACCTTACAATGTTGTTGTTGTTGTTGTTGTGTTAAGCTATATAAATAAATATGAATTGAACTGAATTAAATTGAACTATATCAGTGTTTCAGGCTGCTTGTGATGGTTTAATGACATAGAGGCCAACTAATGTGCACTGACTGCCTGATGCTATTTTGTTAATATGGATCAAAATCTCTCAGTGTATATGTAAAACATTTGAATCTTTAAACCTCTATCGGCAGCTTTTCACTGATTTTTCTTCTTTCTGTTTTGAACTACAGTCTGGTAAGATGGAGAATTTATCCAGCAATGCTACATTCAACTCCAGCAAAGCTGACCAATGTGTTTTTGCACCAAACCAAATAGCGATTCTCTCACTGATTGACATCTTTACTTTTATCATCGGGGAAGCAGTGGCAGGAAAACTGCTGTGGATCATCTTCACATCCAAGAAGACTGTAGATATCCTCAATTGTAATTTAGCTATCTTCCACACTGTGCATTATTTTACATCCTTCGTTCATTTAATTTTCCTGTTTTTGCTGCCACAGTACCAGATAATACTGCTCAAGGTTTTACTTACCTATACACAAACGGGAGGCGCATCAAGTTTGGTTTTCATATGCATGGAGAGATACATTGCTGTGATTTACCCCACATCTTACCATCTGCTGAATAAATACAAATTCAGGGAGATCTGTGCTCTGACAGTGTGGCTCCTCACTGCAGTTACTCTTTTCATAAGTAATCTAGTAAATATCCCCTCTCTGACAGATTATGTATTAAGAGCTATCCCACGTTTTCTGATGTTACTCAGTTGCATAATGATGATCTACTACAACAGAAGCATCTTGATAACGCTAAAGAAATCTGCACCAGAAAAAGATGAGCTGCATCCTGCCAAGAGAAGAGCCTTCCTAACCATCCGCGCTACCACACTCATCAACGTGTCATGTTATATTCCAACAACCATACTGCAAATGTTCATCTATCTGCACCGACCTGCATTTGACTGTTCACTAATACCTCTGTGTATAAGTTTATTGTCTATTGCGAGTCTTGGACATCCACTGTTTTACCTGTCAATGCAAAGGAAGCTCTGTCTCTGCTTAAAGAGAGAAAAGAAAGCCAGATGACTGTCTATCAGTCCATTCTTGTCATTTAAACTCAAGTTAAGGGCATTTAGATAGATTGATAGACAGATAGATGTGTAGGAGGGAGACAGGTGTAACAGTAAAGAAGCAAGGAGCAGAGATAGTGAAAGTAGATACATTTAAATACCTGAGGTCAACCATCCAAAGCAATGGGCACTACAGGGATGAAGACGGGAGCGCAGGCAGCATGGAGTGGGTGGAAATGAGTCTTAGGGGTGAAAGAGGAATCTTTCAAGAGTGAAAGAGGTTTAAAAGATGGTCGTGAGACCTGCTATGGTTTGGCTCTGACTAACAGACAATGGGCTGAAGATGTTAAGATTTTCATTATGCGTGATCTATCTATCTACCTACCTACCTACCTACCTACCTACCTACCTACCTACCTACCTACCTACCTACCTACCTACCTACCTACCTACCTACCTACCTACCTGTCTGTCTGTCTGTCTGTCTGTCTGTCTGTCTGTCTGTCTGTCTATCTATCTATCTATCAGAGGAGGAGGGAGAGTAGATATGCTGGACAAAGGATGTTGAATATGGAGCTTCCAGACAGGACAAAAATAGGAAGACCTCAGAAGATTCAGTGCAGTAAAAGAGGACATGGAGAAGGCTGGTGTTACAGAGGAGGATGCTAAGGATGGGGAGAGAGGTTAGAAATAGTCTCAGCTCCTTATTTATTTTATTTCTGTTAGCAAATGCAGGTATTTGTTTTCAATAGGAAGCCTTCTTTAAACTATTTAATGAACTGTGTGCTGTTTAATTGTTTTTTATATATTATAATACACTGACACCGTGTGGGGTCAAATACTTTGTCTGTTAGTACCACAGGATGAATTTCAGAGTTGCTGTTTACCACATTTTTTTTAATTTATTTGATTATGTCACAGCCTGATCTGTACTAATACTTACTGCTCTTCTATTAGGAAAATCACCTGTGTTACTGACTTTGACAAGAGAGAGAGGGAAAGCTGAATGATCAGATTTCAGTACTATCTATATTCATAAATGACTTTGTGCAGTAGTATAATATTTAATAGAGTAGAAGTAATATTGTGCTGTTGCTGTACATTCACATGAAAATGGCCACAAGAAAGTGTGTGTTGAGATTTCTTCTGCTTTGCTTGCTGTTTTGAGAATATCATGTAAATTTAGAGGAGCCGATATTTAAGTGTAGGTTGTCAGAATCATGTTGTATTTATAAGTTGTGTGCTAAAAATAAATAAAAATCAGATCATGTGCAGGTTGCTGAGAAAAGAGGTGAAAGCAAAGTTTAAAAAAAAGAAATTTTAGCTTTAATGTAATAATTATATGTTATTTATGTAATATTGTACACGACATGATTAAAACATGTTATTAAAAACCAATAAAAGTCTGAGATTGCATAATCATTACAGTAGTCACTACACTCACTTCACTAATAATTTGAACCTAAAAATAATTTTTAAAAAACACAAACTGAAACACTGAAACAGTAAATGTGCTTCCATCTTTTTGGGACTAACTTTACTCCTTTAATAACACAGGAGCAGTTCTATTGGTGCTCTGCTCCATTAAAAAACCCTCCTTTATTGTTAAAAGGTGTTTATAACTGGTGAACTGATATAGGGTGACCAGTTGTCCCTCTTTATATGTGACTGCATAGTTTCATTATTCCTTTTCTCCTTTGTCCCACATTTTGACTGGCTCTGTATGACATGTATGCTTCTAAAGTCTGGATTTACCCAATGTGCATGAAGGGGAGAGTTTGTATTACAGGTTTTTTAAGGTTATGGTGTGGAGTGACATAGTATACCCTTGTCATAACTAGTTAAATATTTCTAAAATTGTCAGATATGACCTCTAAATGCTGATGCCCAAATGCAAAACAATAGAAACCCCAAAACTGTTACCAGACACAAGAGCAGCCGAACTAACTGAAATAAAATTCTGGCATTCAGACTAACTCAGACTAACTCAGCACTGCTGACCTGTCCCACTTTGACCTAAAGCTGTTCAAATTACATAAATGAACATCATGCTTATCTGGATCAATACATTCATAAATGTACTTGTTGGATCATAGCAAAAACAGGAATATATAAACTGATTTTCCTCATTTCACTCACAAAGATGCGAGCCTGTTTCCAGTGTCTTCTTTGTGACTTCACTCAGGAGCATTTTGTGTTGCACGGGTCTCCGGATGAAAAGTAGTCGTACACACTGACCAGAGGAAACATGGTCACAGCTCCCAGCAGAGAGCCCAGCTGCACTACAGCTCCACACCACACGAGGGCGCTGTGGCCTTCATCACGGAGGATCACCCCAATGATCACCTTCACATAGGACAGAGTGAGAATAAAGAGGACCCAGGCCAGCACCTGTGGAACAGAAGTAGGTGAGTGCTGCTGTGTTTAAACGTTTCTGCTTTGCACAAGGTGAGAAGTACAATTTGTCTCCCAACAGGAAACACTGTGAATGGTTTTTCTGTAGCAGAAGTCTAACAGTGCACTCACAATGATAACACCACCTGAGGTATCATTAACCAGCAGTGGGCATGGACTCAGCACTGCCATGATCATTATATAAACTCCAACTCCAGTGCCAATCACTGTGAGGGCTCCCATGAACAGCAGGGATCTGTGAAATGAAACAAATTACATCACGACTGCAGTTACAGATGCAGCATAAACATGTGAAACTGTGGGGGGGACCTAGATGAACTATAAATGAATTCCACATTAGTTGTCCTTAAACAAAGAAAAAGCTAAGTAGTATTAGAAAAATATAAAAGTGTCTCTTGTAAGAGGGTTTAAGCAAGTTTTATTCAAACTTTTTTTTTTATCCATTATTTTGGCATTAAAAGCTATAGAAAATATGAAAGAGTGCTGAAAGTTGATTATTATTGTAGCATTTACCTTGTTAAAATTGCCAATGGCACACTTACCTGATTTGTAAGAACATGGCGATGAAGCATGCCAGAGGGTTGGACAACGCAGCTAAAGTGGCCGACAGGTGGTAGGCGTTGTTACCGTATGGCATGCACGAGTAGGACTGCACCGAGGGAAGAACCGTGTTGCTCAGAGCGTTCACCCAGGCCAGAATCCCAAAGATATAAAACACCTCCATCCAGCTGTAAGAGCAGGTGCCAAAGCTGCTTCTGGGCTTCTGGTTTTCTGGTCTGTATGGATCCATCATTGGCTTCTGCTCGACCAACTCCCTATTTTTTGATTTTTGTTTCACTCCGTTGGTGTATCTGCTGTTTGGCTGCTCCCTGGCCACAGATGGATGGTAGTTCAGGAGCAGGAAAGCCCCCAGGCACACCACCATCATGGCACTGAGGAAGAAGAAAAACACCTCAGTAGAGAAGTTTGCAGGCTGATACTGGGCCTGGAGGTCAGAGGTCACAGAACCATTGGGGAAGTTGAGGGTGTGGTTCACAGATTGTGTGCTGTTTATGCAGTGGACGACCCCTACACCTTGGATCAAAGCCACAAGAGCCGGCAGCAGGCCACTCACACCTTCCCCGATGTAGTAGGTGGTCAGATACTGAGACTTAAGACGCATCATGAAGGGCAGGAAGGTGACGGAGGAAGTGCAGTCAACAGCAGCGAGGAAGAAAGTTAAAACAAGGAGAGGCACGCTGCGAGCCACACCTGCTACAACCACAGTCTCCTTCCAGAAGAACCCCAGCAGGAAACTTGCCACCGTGCCCAGGCCGATGATCACATATATGACCGCTGTCTCGTTCAGAGCGCCTGGTCGGAAACGATGCATCAGAGTGACGAAGAGAGGCCCGATGTTGGCCATCTGGATGAGGACTGAGAGGTAGGAGGGCAGGTACCAAGCCTCTGGGATCTGGGGGACAATCAGAGGCAGCTCCACCCACAGGCCGTTGATGGAGACCCAGGAGCCCATACCGAACAAACATGCCAACAGGTGAGTGAGGAGGGACATGTTTCCAGGCGGGTTTCTAGAATGAGGCAAACAAGATGTTTAAAGTTGACCTTACTTATTTTATTTATAGTAAAATCTCATATTAACAGTAACATTTGATGACGCAGAACATTAGCTGTTGGGTTTAATTTTAGCTTATTTAACAAATAGACCTCAAATCTAAACTGCTGCCTTTTTTATCCACGCTCTTAAAGGTTTTCTGGGTTCAGCACCTAAAATTCTGAAATCTTGTAAGGATGTCTTTGATCACTCATATTATAAATTATATAGATGCTATATAATATATATATATATAAAATTTACTCTACACAGGGAACAATATTAATGAAAAAAATCATAATAAAATCAGGAAGGAACCTTTCAAAAACTGCAGTTACCATTGTGGACACCTCAGAATTGTCCCCATATACTCTAATGTTAAACTATACCATTTTTTTACAGTGTCATGCAGTGTTGTGCAAAGGTTTTTCTAAAAAATTGAGAAAAGTGCAGTGATCATTGAAATATGTCCAAGCATACATAGAACTTTTGTCTTACATTTTTCCAGTTTCCTGATTTTTTTTTTAAGAACAGAGAGCCGAGACAGGCCAAGTTTTCAGCTCATTGCTCTTTGGTACCAAAATGCTATTTTATGTCTGTGAAATGTGTTGTTGATATTTTTCATAGATTCAAGTAAAGAAATGAGAAGAAATGACATGTTTTGCAGCAGGCTGCTAATAACAAAGTGCCTTCAGCAAAGCCAAATCACTGGTTCATCCTTTGATGTGTTTTTTTAATGCATGAATGAGTTATAGGTCTAGGTTAACAAACAAATAAAAAACATGGTCAGGTACTGAAAATTAGTGGAAAAACCAGCCACTTTAAAAATTACAAGTCTGGCTGCTTGGAAGCAAAATACAGAGAAATGGCCCAATTCTTCTTTTTTTTTTAAAAGACAAAATGATTTTGGCCTCTGTGACTAATTTTTCCTCTGCATAACAACTATAACAGTGGTGATTTTTTAATAACCTATTCATTTAGATATTGATGAAGTTTGAAACTGGGACCTTTGCATCCTTGACCGAACGGGTGTGTAGGCTTTTTGCACTCATTGAGCTGGACCTCTTGACTGTGTTTGTGTCTTTTGGAACATTTTTCGTCAAGTTAACATAATATGGACTTGTGTAATACAATTATACTTTTTTTGATAAGTCTTGTATTTTTTTTAGTTTGTTACTTAGCACTAATTAGCAGGTTTCTGTGGCCTTTGTGATACACCCTCACAGTGTATGGATAAACGCCTGCCTTACATTTAAAGGAGCAAATGCCTCCTTCAGCATAACAGAGCTACAATACAGTCTTACTGTAAATGTAATATATTTCCTTTTATTTGTCGCCTGGCTGTGCGAAAAAGAGGTTTTGCTGTTTTTCATGGGAAAGCTTTAAGGTTTTGAGGTTCATAAACTAAATGCATTTGGCCTCAGTTGCAGATGATGTCTAAAACCATCAAAGGTGATTATTAGTTTATTATAAGGTGGGGACAAAAAGTTTAACCAT
This sequence comes from Etia nguti, assembly GCA_015106755.1. Lineage (NCBI taxonomy): Eukaryota > Metazoa > Chordata > Actinopteri > Cichliformes > Cichlidae > Etia > Etia nguti. Next base: position 18,101 of record VUQG01002246.1, read on the forward strand.
AAAGTATTAAGACTTGGTTTGAGGTTATGATTTGGATCAAACTTGGCATGCAGTGGTTCCAGATAAAGTAATGCGTGGTCTTTTATGTTTATTTGACTGTTCTGATAGCTCTCATGGGGAAAATGCTTTATTGGGTTAGCTGTGTCATTCCATCTGCAAAGAACTGGAAATAATTAAACTGAATAAAACCATAAGATCCCAGATCTGATAATGTGTCACCATCATGAAGCATCTCTCTGTACACACTAAAGGTCCAGCACTTAACTACTGGGCTAATGTTTACTCCTATTTTAAGGATCTTATCTTTTCATTACTGTCCTATAAGCCGTTGTTTTATTCAGACAGTCTGTCACTTCTGTGAGATGGAACAGGTTATATGCAAAGTGCAGCGTATAAGAAGATGTTTAAATAGTCTGGCTTAAATGTGCGTCAGATATGAAACATACAGCAAGGAAAACACGACCACCTACCACACTGTAATCTATTACATAACCTGAGAAAACATCTGACCAGTGCATTGTTTATTTAAACAGAAACTTCATGCAGTGGAGACACTGATCAAAGAAACTGTAAAATAATAGTTTGAAACCACTGCTAAGTGCTACAAGAGACAGTCCTCCAAGTCCCTGAATTTGTTCCTTTACATCATGAAAAGATTATTTAAAAAAAATGTCAAGTAGTCTCAAAATAAACTCTTCTGAATAAATGGCTTTGTGCATAATAAAAATAACGGAGCCTTAAATGCTGTTAAACTTAATTTTTTAAAAACACTTTCAATGTTCAAATCAGAATATGCATCGCTGCAGATACTCACAGGCAGTTTGGTGGAGTTGTTTGAAGAAATCTGCAGACCAAAGAAAAGGAGAAGCCAAAGTCCTGCTCAGTAAACTGTGTGTGTGAGTGTGTGTGCGCCAAAGGATTAAATCCTGCTTGGAGCGAGTGGGTGTGCGAGCATGTAACCAACCATGACACGCGTTGGGTTGGGTTAACTGATCATTGTCCTAACTTTAAATATCTTCACTGTCAGGGCTTTTGCATCATCACATGTTAGGATTTTAAGTCACAGCAACTGTTTCTTTTGCCTTGGAGCAATCACTGAGTCGGCACTCAAGAATCTACAGAATTCTTTAATTCTGCTTAAGGGGATCATGGGAGCAGAGGTGAAAATGAGTGTTTATGCGTCTGAGTTAAAAAAAACGACATAAAAAAAACGAGTGCTGTAACCTTTTGTAATAAGGCGGTATTTGCTAATTTTTTTCATCAGCTGGTTTTCTGATATTATTATAAAGCCAGGGTTCTCAAAGTGGGGCCCACGAGAAAAAGGTGGCCCATGGCAACACTTTATGTGGTCTTTGGGAAAAGCAAGGGAAGAATGCACTCTGCTGTACACTCATTTCATTTATCTACAAGTCATGCATTACAAAGCACTGGAAGTTGAGAAGGGAGCCTTTCATTATTTGCTGGCTCCCTGCTTTAAAGGAACAGCTTCATATTTGCACACATGAACATGAATGTCTCAGATCCCGAAGTGAATCTTCAGCTGTCAAAACCACGATCTGGCTTCAGGTTTATTTCACATTTTGAAATTAGATCATTTCAGTATTGTTACTGTTCTCATTTTTCCCAATGAGCTGGTGGTTGTTAGGGCGTAAACAGGAATTGAATTAGATAAATTATTAAAGATGGATGGCCAGGCCATAGTTAGAAGCTGCGTGTGAATTAAGTGTGTGGCAGATTCATGAATGTTATATGTTCCAAACCTAGTTTTACTTTCTTTATGTGGCAAAATGAATAAGGATAAAAGCTCAAAGTTATCAGCTGTGTGCCTATAAAATGTGCAAATACATTTCAAGTCACTTTTGTATTCTTACATTGTTAAAATAAATGTTTCATTGCAGTTATCTAGTGTTCTACTTTATAGTCTGTCTTGTATCTTTGTTTTCATTACTGTTCTGCAAGTACCTGTGAACAGGACGGTGACTTCCACAGGTGAGCGCAGCAAACCTGGTAGCAGCCAAAGAGCTTTTTAGTGCAGCATCCTTTCAGGATTTCAGGGAATACACATTTTCCCCTTAGCAACTGGTGATTGTCTCAAGCCCTGTGTGACTGAAGCCTAACTAATGTTAGCGACTATCTCTACAACTATGCCAGATGTGCAAATTATTTTGGAAATTATGTTTATATATGGCACAAAGACATTTAACACTTTAATAGTTGGCTGCTTCATAGTCACACAACATGTAAGTGTAGATGACGAATAAACTGCAAACTCAAAAATACAAAACACAAAAACCAAACTATCCTCAATACTGATAATTTAGAACAAAACAAAAAAGAGCTGTTTTAGCCAGAAACTATTTTATGCATAACACTATGTTATACAAGACAATGTAAAAAGAAGAAAAACTAAAACAAGATCCATGAATGACATAAATGGCAAATTCAATCCACTTGAAATTACCAAACAGCATTTCATTGGTATTAAAACAAAAAACCCAGTATTACTAAGAAATCCTCAAGGCAGCTTAACAGATGTTCTTCCTGTGTAAACTGAAGAGTTTAATAAAGCTGATGCAGTGTAGCAGCATGGTTAGTAAAATGACATTAAGGTATTAAAGGCATATCAAAGACACAAAATCATTACTTTAGAGACTGGGGGAGAAAAAAATTCCTTGTTCACTGATTTGTGACTGTCAGGCATATATCGTTCCCTTAAGATAAAATTATCCCAAATGTCAAGTAAACTTAAACCGGGAGGCTTAAGCAGGCTAAGCAGAGAAGCCCAGACCTCCCTCTCCCCAGCCGCCTCCTCCAGCTTCCCCAGGAGAACACCAAGGTGTTCCCAGGCAGCTGACAGATAACCTCTCCAGCGTGTCGTGGGACACAAAATCAAGAACTGAATGGATCTGACTGAAAAAGTTACTTCAATATAAATTCTACCATTTTCATTAGGAGTTTAACAGAAAATCTGAATCTGTTTAAAAATCAACTCATGGCGTAAAAAGAGGAGGTAGCAACACATCTGAATATAAAATAAAACATTAATGCTGCCTTTCTACAGTGAAAAGACTGTAGTTATTTAATCATTAATACAGTTCAGGATCCGTACATGAGGATGAACAAGTTAGCTGTTGTGTCTGAGTGCAAATAACCTTTCATGTGATAGTTGTGATGGGAAAAGTCCATCAGCAGCTCCTCTGCTGCGGCAAACAACCTGAATTACAAAGGTTCATTATAAAAAACACAAAGCACTTTAGAGGTTTTACAGCATCATATGCATTTTACATCCCCCATGGCCAATCCTGCAACACAATGCTCCCATTATTTGGGAATGTTTTTACTTCCACAGACTTGAGACCTCTGAGTCAGGAGAGGTTGCCTCATGTGAGGCATGAGCCTCAAGAAAAAGTAGCTGCAAGAAATACACATTACATCTTTCCGGAACCACAAAAACAGAAATAATTTGGCCTTTTCCCATGGGGAAGGAACGAGAGGTGTGTGTGCTTACAGAAAAACTGCACTCATTTCACTCCTGCTAACTGCATTGTTCAACACATTCTTGGCCTCTGGCGAACACGTTGTAGATGTTCACCAGAGGAAACATGACGAGAGCTCCGATAAGAGAGCCGGCCTGGATAGAGATGCCGCACCACAGCAGGGCGGCGTGACCCGCCTCGTGAAGCAACGTACCGATCACCACCTTCAGATAGGAAAAGGTGCCTGTGAAAACAATCCAGGAGATGACCTGTAGGGGGCACAAATGGGCAGGTGAAATCAGTTTAGCAGATTTAAAAACAAGAAAATGTGATGAGACTGAGGCACTGTGGGCCTCTAAAGATCTGTTGTAACTCCTGTAGACTCCTGTCTACAATTCTGTCTGCTTATAAAGGCATTTGGATTCATTTTCAGAGGTAAAGTTGTATCAATGTACTGGTTTGCTTCATAAATAACACTGACTGAGGAACTGGGTGCATGTGAGTGGAATTTACACTCCTGTAATCACCGATCTGCACATCAGTACAACCTGCTCCAAGTATCATTACTGAGCAAGCAACAAGATTTCACTGATTGTGAGGTTTTATGACACTAAAGCAGCTAGCAGGCTATATTTATAGCTCACTATAAAGATGGGCCATTATTCTCAGGAAGCCATCATTAGTAGACTTCTTATACCACGACTATTAAAAGGTCAGAAAAGTATTCAGTACAAGTTCAGGGGTAAAATTTCAAACACATTTTTATACAAGTTGCAATTTAAAGCAAAAAAAATGCAATGTGATGACTCTATATAGGAAAAACGTTTAAATAAATAAAAACATTATCCAGTACTAAATAATGCAGGTCTGCATAGGATTTTTTTGACTGTTTCTTATAGATTTTTACTCACTGAAACCGGGAAAAATATTTTTAAAATTCCGTCACGTCAGGTTTTCTTGCAAAAAGTTTTTAGTTCAATTAGGCGTACAATTTCCCCCTTTTAAACTGAAATCTGGTATCCTATACTTGAGTCAAAAAACCATATCCAATAATGATTTCTTACATTAATTTAATATTTCTAAGAGCGAGATTCAAGAGAAATACAAATAGAAAATGCGAGGAATTGAGGAGGGTCAGTAGGAGGGGGAGGGTACAGTGGGTCTGGTGGTGTGAGGAGCCCAGATGATCACGTCCCAACAGGTTTATTTTGTTCATAGTGAAAGGTAAGGAATCTCAGAAAAATTATGCATAGTTAACTGTAATAAAATATTGATTTTTTTCATCGCTGTTGTGCTTTTTTTTAAAAATGTAAGCTCCTCATGTTTTGCAAAAAAACTGTACATGATAGAAGGAAGTGGGGATCATTTTTGGATTCAGCACCATAAAAAACCAAAAATATCCCATGCAGCTGAAAACATTTTTTTGTTTTTGCAGACCTGTGTAATCAAAGGCTCTTTGAAGGCACTCTTTAACTTAACTTTAAAATTTCTAGTTCCCAGTTTGCTCTGTTGTAGCGGTTTGTACATTCACCTAAAAAGGAAAAGATCCTTAATTCGATCCTGGGAGGAGACACAAATCCCTCCCAGTATAAATGTGGGGATTCATTTTCTTTCTTTATATATAATCAGCAAATAAATAAAAAGGTATGGAACCCTAATGCTTTTCTTATATCGGCTGACAGGAGTATAAAGTCCGAAACATCAAAGACTGTCACATACTTGAGTTAAAATTTGTTTCCTCATTCTATAATCTAATTCTGATGTGCCCATTTAGAAATATTTATCCATCGTTTTTATACTATAGATATTAACTAATTTTATTTAAATGTTAAGCTTAAAAATAATAATTTTGATTAATTTATTTATGTTTAAATAAATCAATCAAATTGCTCAAGTTTACAGCTTACAGATGATTGGCTCCTAACTGAGAACCACAGCCTACGTAAGGAGCCAAGATGGCCACCACCTCCAGAGGATCATTCACTTCCCCATCACCCAACCAACATTTGTTGTATCTATAAACAGCTTTGTTTGCTTGTTATTTCTGGCCTTGGCTCAAAGGCCAGATTATTTCTGCTGAAATAATAAACACAACATCTACTCTTTGTTCAAAGTTGTTTTTGTGGCTGCCTACGACTTGGGGGAAATCGATTCATTTTCAGGATGTGTCTCAGCCTCCTTGACGGGATGTAACACCCCAGCCCAGAAATAAATGAGCCCACTCACCACTAAAGCCACACCAGCATGGCTTCCTAGGAGCGGCGGGCAGGGGCTGAGGGCCGCTAACGCCATGAGATAAGCAGCAAATACGCCACCCACCAAAGCCAAAAATCCCAGAGGTGTAGAGGATCTGGAAGAGTAATTGGTTCAAAAAGACAAGTTTTCATGAGAAGAAGTCTAAATATAACAATGAAATCTCACAAATAAGTCTTTATTTCTGTGTTCTCACCTGAGGACAACGAACATGGCCAGAAAACACGCTACAGGATTCGCTATGTTTCCAAGAACCACAGAGAGGTGGAAGGTCATGGTGCCATAGGGCAGGCAGGAGAAGCTCTGCACAGATGGGAGGACTCCATTGGTAAGGGCGTTGGAGATGGCGAGCAGCATAAGCAGGAAGATGTTTCGTGGTGTCCAAAATGTCTGAGCCGGTGGCTGCTCCTCCACCCGCACCTGCTCCTCAGACACTGGCGTCCCTCCGTTGTACAGCCGGTGCGTCTCTTCTTCATCCTTTGCCGCTGCACCATTTTCAGACTCCTGCGGTGGCGGTGGCAGTGAACCCTGCTGTGACTCTGACGGTCTTCGCGTCAAAGCCAGGAAACTCAGAGCAGAGATCAAGAGCATCACAAACAAAAACCAGAAGAAGTTCTGGGCGGGAAAGTTCTCTTTTAAATACTCTGGTTGCACTGTCCCATTCACAGTTTTACACTCCAGCTTGCCAACACCTTGTCCCAACGCCACAATACAAGGGAACAAGGCACTGAAACCCTGACCAATGAAGAAAGTGCGGATATACTGAGGTGGGTACCGGAACATAAAAGGCAGAAAGGTCACATTGGACGTACAGCAAACAAAGGCTAACGCGAAAGTGAAGACCAGGAACGGTACGGATCTCTGCTCTCCTGCCACTATGACAGTGTGCGACCAGAAGACGGCCAGAAAAGCAGACGCCACCACTGCCAGTATCTGGATGCAGTGGATGGCGAGGCGTTCGTTTAAACGCCCAGGGGCACAGTGGTGTGTGATGGTCACTGCTAGTGGTCCCAGGTTCCCAAATGCTATAAGCACTGAGAGGTAAGCAGGCAGGTTCCAGCCTAAGAGAGAAGCAATAAGAACACATTTTTACAATTTTGTTTAATAAATGTGTTTTGATTCTTTTGAATTTATATTTGTTCTTTAAAAAAAAAAAAAAAAAAAAAAATAAAAATTTTTTTTTTTTTATTTTAAGTTTTTTTTTTTAATTATTTTTTTTCTTTTT
>VUQG01002247.1:0-12319 GCA_015106755.1 Etia nguti
ACATCCTGGACAGGGAGGAACGCTGGTTTGAGCGCGGAGTCAAGGAGGCCATTTACGTGAAAAGGGAAAGACCATCTCTGAATCGAGGAGGGGGACTAAGGGTACATCTTTCACCATCTTACAATGCTGTGATTGCAGCCATTCCCCAACTCTCTGTGAATGGTACTCATGGCCATTGATCAGTGGTCTTTGATCAGTGGGCCTTGATCAGTGGTTGTTGATCAATGGTCATGAGAATTTGCATAATTATGATGAAGGTGACCTCCCAGCCCATTGTTCCCTCAGTGGGCTTGTTTCAGTCATTATGCAAATGTACTGTTTATAAGATTGGCGAAACCTGCAGTCAGCTGAGACTGAAGAAGTCACTTGGATGAGTGACGAAACGTTTCTCCTACTGAAAACACTACGTCCAGATGAACAAAATCAACTTTTTGGGAATGTAGACATAGTTATAACTGACCTTCGGTCAGCAGGCAGCTTGTTCCAAAGAACAAGACCACAGTAACAAAGCAACCTCAGCAGGCTGAGTTTGGATTCTGGGAACAGTTAAAAGATCTGCATCTGATTGATTGAGAGGTCTGACTGGGTTAGAGAATCAGCAAGTCAAAATGGACCAAAACATGAGCCTTGAGGAACCCCTGACTGGATTTTTTTAAACTACTAATCACAGTTCAAGTCTCTGACCTCAACCAATGAAATCATAAAGGCTTTGAATTAAATGTCATGATCAACAGTGTCGAAGTCACTAATGAGACCAAGCACAACTTAGACAATGCAAACAAGGACCAACGGCAAGCAGAGGGTGCACAACATAAAGTAACCATCCGAAATAATGACATGGTATAATTAATGATCTGCCTAGCCTACTCAGCAATTGGTGATGCCGACTGTTCAGCTCCAAACAATCATAGGAAAATAAGCATTTATTGTGTTTCATTTCTTACTTCAATAAAGTTCTGTGTGCATGTTTGAAGTTAAAGTTAATAAAGAAAAGAGGTTTTCAAGAGAGATGAACACCAGCATCTCATTAGGAAATGGAAGCAGTTTAATTCCTCATGGCAGCAGCAGACGGAGGCAGCAGTTCCATCAGAAGTTGATTCTTCAGCAGCAGCTTCCTGTTCTGACCACAAACAATCACATAAAACAAAACCACATAAAAGAGCAACATCTGCTGTGAGCAGCCTCTGGATCCAGCAGAGAACCATGCACACTCAATTCAGCCAAACAGCTGAACAGTTGGCTTTTCTGCATTCAGAATATTTAACTGGTTTCAGGTCCAATTAAACAGTCTCTCTATATTTGGACAAATGATGAAACAGTACTACTCTGCTTCTTTACTCTTTGAATTCCAAGTACTCCTAACCACATCTGTACACTTCTAGAATTTGTGTTTTTTGGCTGTTCAGTAGCCCTAACAGAGAGTTATGTTTAGTAACCACAACTGAGTCTGAGACACAAGGAATCTGAAAAGTGTCTCTAACAAACTGTGGAACAAACCACCATGTAAGGAAATGTCAGTTCTTACTTTTCTGTAGACAAAGACTCTGAGTTTGAGGCCTCCCAGCGTCTCCAACTCCTGGCCATGGTATAGAGACTTGGATGACAGCTGCTCCTTCAAGATGTGATTGGTCATTAATTTTCTCATGCTGGGAGTCATCGTCATACTTCCTGTTAGACACATGGAAACATTGGCTGTTCATACCCATTTCTGATTATCCCTACAGGATGGCAGGAAAGGCCTTTAGTTGGGGGGGACACACATTACCTTTAAAGGCATCGTTCACAGGAGCAAGCATTGTCAGAGCCTCAGACCCGGTCAGGTGGGAGGTTAGACCAGCTTCAACAAACATCCTGGTCGCAGTGGAAACAGATGAACTTTCAGCCAGCTCCAGGAGAGTTTTAGCTGCAAGAGACAAAGAAGTATTAATACTATCTCTGGTACAACTAATAATCCTTCTAGCTAACCCTATACCTTCTATATCATCTAAAAATGGTAACCGTAACTTGTGTTTGTTAGAATTTTCCACCAATGTTCACTTCCCGTGGGACTCTGAATGCGGACAAATGTGACTTGTTTATTTTTTTTAAATACAATTGGTCCCATAGTCATTCGACACCACCATCGGACCAATCAATTGGTTCAAAGTGTGATTTCATTACACCAAGATTTAATTTGGTTGAATACCACCCAAGTGTAGAGATCCCAGAAGTGGACGGATCTTGTCTCTTAGTCTCAGTGAGGACCCTAAACCTTGAAAGAGCCGTAAAAATAATAAACATGAGCTTGTTTTCAGATCTCCTGCTAAGACAGAAGTTCTTCCAATGATATGAAGGTGATATTCAACTCTGAGTCCATGATTATTCCAAGTGCTTATGTTAAAACCACTACTCAAGGACTGTTTTGTGTGGATTCCTTGTGCAGCAATATCTTCCCTATATTGGATGCAGCATTGTGGTATTAGTAGTATTGTTTGTAGTGCAATTACCTGAGTCAGGAATGAGCAGCTCGCTGATGTAGTGGATGACTCCATTGGTGCCTAGCTGGTCCATCTTGGTGATGATAGCTTTGCCGTTCAGGGTCATGTGGTCTCCATCACATCCGACCTCCAGCATGGTTCCCTGCAGCGTTTCCATTGGTGTTCCTGACACAATCGACTCCGCACAGTGCATGTTCTTCAGGATGTGGTAGTTGAGCAGGTCTAAGGGGGCCACACATCAGATCAGACAAAAGTGATTGAAAATATAATCAGAGCCAGACAGAAGGAGTCACAGCGTCTTGTGCAGGTCACCTTTTAGAGCTATGGGGTCTCCCAGAATTCTGTTAAGGGTCTCCCGAGGAATCTTCTCGAAGGCGTCGTTGGTGGGAGCGAAGACAGTGTAATGACCCTCACTCTCCAGCATGGTGGTGAGACCTGCAGCAGCAAAGGCCGTCTGAAACACAGAAAATGAGAAATACAAGAAAACAGAGACAAGAGTTTAAGCTAATGCTTATTCCATCAGAACTTAAAACTACTAAAAGTGTCTGGGAACGTGCAAACCTGTTGCTGGAGAAAAGCTAAATGTTCAGGATTTCATAGTACTCTAACTTTTTTCTGTGGGTGACAGATCTGGACAGCAGAATCTGTTACTGTGGAGCATGTGGTTAAAAATGTCTTTTTGACATAAGAAAACATAAGAAACAACTTCTGTGAAAAAGATATCTCCTCAGTGTCAACATTTGTCACTCAAAAAGCTGTATAGTATTATTCAGCATTCATTGGGCCTTCACAGATGTCCATGTTACCCATGCCATGTGCACTTATGTATACTTTGGCTCTAGACATTGTCAGGCTGTCTTAGCCTACATGCCTTTTTAATGTCCCATAGAGGTCTGCAACAGCAACTATGGACTAGCACGTCCAGTTAATGGGCTATCATACTGTTCAGCCTTCCTCAGATATTATATTCCATGGTGCTGGAAAGAAAGTCTGACCAACTCCTGAACCTTAGATTCAGAAGGAGAGTTCATGGGACTTTGTAGGCTGTTTTAATACTATTTTTTCCCAGGTTTAAAAAAAAAGATTGTAAATTCAATGCACTTACACGCAGAGTCTCCAGGTCGTCATCAATGTCAATGATTGATTGCATGTTGTTGGAGATAGCAGTGATGACGCGGTCAACCACGTGCACAATGCCATTGGTTGCATGTTGGTCAGGTTTGACCAGACGAGCGCAGTTCACAGTCACAATCTGTAGAGATAAGAAGAAAATGCGTTAATGTATTATCACTGCAAACATTTGTGTTGTGCCTTTAACATCATACACTGATGATCATACACATAACTGCATGATAGCAGATGTAAGATAATAATGATGTTCAGAGCAAAACTGTATATACACCCTCAGTTTTGAGCCAGGAGACAATTTAGTAAAAAAAAACAAAAGTATCTTAACAAGCTGACCAAAGTCTCTGTGGAGAAGGGAGAGCAATAGCTTAGCTGATTAATACTCAGAGACCTGGCTAAAGTCGGTTGTCTCAGCTAATGATTCTTCCTGCGGTGGTTTCACATTGATTACAAATTTCCTTGGTTTATATTCATGTTATCATGACAGCTAAACTTGATTCCTGTGCCAGAGTTACAGGCTAACAATAGTATGTGTTCATTCACCCCGTTGCTGTAGTGGTGTATATGGACGGGTGCATCCTGGTACATGGAGGAGAAGGTGGATCCATGCTTCAGCTCCTCTGAGGTTAGCCGGCGATTCACCATGTGGTAATGAAGAGCATTCAGCAGCTCGATATTCACATTGCTCACCAGAGCGTCAAGGATCTCCTGGAGAGCAACAACAAACAACACACAATGAGTTAGCAGGAGAACCATCGCTGATTGCTCCTCACAAAAGGAGCATGTGGTTGCAGTAAAAGGGTGTGAGTGTGTACTGACTGTTGGCAGAGATTCCCAGGCCTCATTACTCGGGGCGAAGAAGGTGAAGCTTCCTGGACCTTCGATCTCCTCCCTGAGTCGGGCTCGATCAGAGTACATCTGAGTGGTGGAGGCGCCGACCACACCCAGAGTGCTGTAGATGTTCACAAGAGGCAGCGCTGCAATGGCACACATAAGCAAACACAGCTGATGACTCTTTGCAGTAAAATCCCAACAGATGTTTTAAACATATTTAGTGTAAGGGGTCAGAGGTCATACCCGCAGGACAGCCCTTCTCTCCAGGAATCTTCTCATAACCAGGGCAGCACTCATAGGTAATCACCCTGCAGAGAACACATAAAAAAACAGGAGAACATGAGGATCCTTGTGGACCTTTTTGTATTCCCTGACATCAGAGCAGAGGCCTCATGTCAGACTTCATGTTCCTGTTTCTCTATAAAACTCTCAGCTTCCATGTCAGGAGCTCGTAACTCGTCTGTAGCGTTTCTGCTACAGGATACTCCTATATTCCTGTCTGACAATAATTATGCTAATAAAGTTATGTGCTGCATGAGCAGACCTGAGAGTCTGCAGGTAGTGCAACTGGTCTCATGAAATGAGAAAAAAAGAGCTCCAGTAACCAATCAGCCCTTACCTGACTCAAAAAAACACGCCTGTTTGTCCAGGAAAACAACAGCTTCGACAAAGCTGAAGACCCACCTTTGTTTACTGCATCAGTACTTTGCACACTAACCACTAGTTTATCTAAAGAAAAGACAAAAAAAACTATCCGTATTATAGCTTCAGCTGGATGGAAGACCTATACATCTTTCAGCCTGAGAAAGTCATCAGCTGGAAGGAATTAATGTTGTACAACACAAGCTAAAAGGGGAAGTCTGAAACCAAACATCCCTTCAAAAGAAACTTAGACTCTGAGAGAGCTGGATCTAAATCAGAGGCAGCTGGACTGTTTGCTGGATCACGTCAAAGTGCTGAATGAAGGCAAGGTATAAGATAGTGGAATGGCAATATCATATGAATATCATCCTTCCATGTGTGCCTATTTGGTGGCTCTTCAGTGTGCCTACGTACAAATGACACCAATCTACCTATTTAAATAAGCATCCATCTGTAGAAGACAAAAGAGAATGGGCACACCTTCTGGATAATCACTGGAAAAGTCGGAGGACCCATTGAGGCCACATTATTAGCCAGAGAAAAATCACACTGCTGTACTGCAGCCACTGTCGTCCAGTGGGATAGGTGAGCACTGAATTTTGCCGATGACCCTTTTCTTAGCGCCCAAACATGACTCATTTGGACACAGAGTGGATGAGGTGAGTGACATGCTGCCCGCAAATTATGGAAAAGAGAAGAAAAAAAGACAAGGAAAGGTTTTGTGTTTCTCTGAGTGTTTTGGATTCACAGTTTGAAGTGTGTTCCACCAGAAAAAAATATTACTTCTGCATCCAGAGCATTTAATTGCCCTCTGATTTGTTCCAGTTTCTCACTGACTGAAGAGTTTTTCTGTCAGTTTTTGTAGACGTGATTTATGGCCATTTCATCTCGCTTAGATTCAGCTACACACGCCTTATTGCAGGTCATGATCCATGCATGACATGTGTGCTAGATTTACATGTCACACATTAGTGGAAGCAGCACATCTACTGCTCCTACTCATTGTAAAACTGTATGTATGGGACTGTTTTTCCGCGCTGCACCAACACATTCACAGTCTGTTTACAATCTGTTCATCACGGTGGGCAGAAGGTTCCTCTATGTCTGAAAAACAATTTAAAATAATTGGAGTTCACATTATCAACATAAACTTGTCTGAGAAGGGAGGAAATTACTTAAGAAATGCTTTCATGACAAGTTTATGGTGTCACATTCTCGTTTAAAATCTTACGAAAAATCCAAAAAACACAGTTTATTTTATAAATTATGGTCTGGATGTAAAAAAAAAAAAATAAGGAGAAAGAACAGCATGGCTTATGGCTGGGGTTACCCTGTGAGTGATAGGGATTAATAATGGATTCTGACTCTGATTGCATGGTTTTGTACCTAGTGGTCACTCGGGGAATGCACCCACAGAGCAGGATTTACAAGCAGTAACTGTGGGACCAGCAGGACCTGTGGGGGTCTGTCTGCTGTAAAAATCTCAGAACGTTACTTCAGCTACAGCCACATGTGGGCTGCAATGAAGCGTGCAGCCTGAATGGAGCTTTCAGGACTTCCTGTCGAGATTTCCATAATAAATGTGGCTCTGCCGTCTGGGCTCATAAAGCTCATTTCCTCAGGGAGGAGAAGAATCTGCAACCAGACTAGACGTCTGAGAGGAGACCTGCACCCACTGCCAGGAAAAACACTAAAACCAGCGCAGGAAGCCCCACCCAGCTCCTCACTTCCTGTCCACTACAAAATAAAAGGTCAGTATGAAGAGAAAAGTGGCAACTCGACTGCATGTATAAACATCAGTTTGAATTGTTCTAGACATCAACACTACTAGTTTCAGTTTAACCGGCAGCCTGAGGATAATTAAGACTTAACCAAAGCAGATTTGAACTATTATGTCACTGCAAAGGTGGTGAAGAAGAAGACTGCATACCCATAATCATAGTCAATGACTTTAACACTGAGAGCAAATTAACATAATCCAGGGGGGAAAAAAATTAACCTTTGGCTTAACAACCTTCACTAAAAGAGCTTCTCAGTTCTGACAAATACTTTGATTACATGTATGGCAGAGAAATTCTTCATTTATTTGAATATCATCTTCAAAGACTGTTTATAAAAGACAGAACAAAAACTGGAGAAAACTTCTTGGTCAGTCTGTTTATCGAGCAGTTTATCAAGGTTGCTGGGGTTGAATTCCAGAGGGACATAACAGTGACACACAGTGACAGTGACAATACTATCGCTATGAAAGATCTAGCTATATGTATTGAAAATATATTGTAAATAAAAAGTGGGTCAAGGATTGTGTCTCGAGGAACACCATAGTTAGAATGTAGAAGGTGGAGAGCAGATTGGCTGAGGTGAAGCCTAGCAGACAGCCTGCAGCTACAACCGCCTGTGTCGCTTTAATATTTAATATTTATCCTGCATGTACAAGCCAACCTCTTTGTGTCAAACCAATGTGTTGCATGACATGGAAATTATTTTATTTGCAGCTGGAGATAAATCATTGAGTGATCAGTCTGCCAGAAAATTAACCAGTAGTTTAATATTTCTAATAATCCATTTCCTAAACTTCCTCCTGTGTCAGCTCCTCCACTGTGTCCTCTCTCTGAGACTTTCTGAGTCTGAAAACATCAGAGGAGTATTTCCTTCAGCTTTACAACTCAACGGTTGTTGGAAGGATGACTGGCAAATTGAATAAATATAAAAATTTTCCTGATGGGAAGAGTCTTTTTGGGGGAATCTGATTATGAATTTCTGACTTTCTTGTGTTTGTTTTAACAGAGCGATTAGTGGACAAATCTTTCAGTGAGGCCAGGACCACCAACCAGTCATTGCTCCATATTAACACTTAAACCGTCGGCGGATGGAGGTCTTAATTCTTCTCTCAGGTCCTCTATAATAAAATCAAGTTTAACATCGGCAGAGAGAAAAAGGAAACTCCCAAAGCTCCAGCAGCCTCCATCACCGCTGCAATAAATGCAAACAACTGAAGAGCAGCTGGTGTGTGCAGTAATGTGCACAAACACACACTGGACTGATTATCAAAGCAGATGGAAACTCGGGTCCCATTTGTTCTCCACATAAGTAAAGATGGCTGCTGTAGATTTATGACAAAACAAACAGAGCAAGGTCACAGTAAAGTAGCCGCTGGGATCGAGCTGCTCGATGAAAACCTTAAAAAAAATGCTTTCACATCAGTCAGCAGCGCGTCATCCTTCAGATTGTCAAAGGAAGCTTCAAACATGAAACTGCCAGCCATGAAAAGCCTGAGAAAAGTTTCATCAGGGATTAAAAGTCATTTCCAGAAGGTAAAAACAAGGTGGACATTACAGAGTACAAATTTTGTCTTTGAGAAACCTTTATCAACTAAAGCTGATGAATTAAAGTTAGACACCTCAGTGAGTAAATTAAGGGACGAGTTACACAAGCTTGGCTATTGTGAGGGTGTGGTACATAAAAGTGTGCTACTTAATTTTAAATGAAACGCCCTTTATTTAACTTTACTACAAAATGCCTGTTAATGGTCTAGATTTTTTTAATTTAGAAAATGAATACTTATACACAATATTTAAGAGACAGAAATCTAATCTTCTGACTGAACTCTGTGTCTTATACACTGCACAGGTACAAGATCATTATTTCATTAACATCTGAACAAAAACTTGGAGTAAGTCAATCATGACATGCTAACAGCTAACAATTTCAATCCAAACCCACATCACACATTCACAATAATCAAAGTCTAAACATAACACAGCTCAAGTCATAGTCAAGCGTTCCAAACTTCATGTGTACATCAGTGTGTGCCGCTATATGCATTAGTATGTGGGCGAAAAGGACAGAAAGTTAAGATTTATTTTGCATTTTACAAATAAAGGATTTGAAAATTTTAATAAATTGGCTCTCAAAAATCTTGTAGCTCTAAAAACTTCTAAAGCTCTCAGAGATTTAAAAGCTAGAAGTGAGCTTGAACCTTTGAAGCTCTGAAAGCTATTGGAACCCTTGAAGCTGTCTGAGCTCTAAGCTTTCAGAGTATTCAAAGCCCTTGAAGCTCTCAAAGCTGTCAGAGTGATCAAGGCTCTCAGAGCTCTTAAAGGTCTTGGACCTCTAACAGCTACCAAAGGTCTCAAGTCTTTGAAGTTCTCAAAGCTTGTGGAGCTCTGGAAGCTACCAAAGGCTACCAGCGTCTGGAAAGCCCTCAAAGCTCTCAGATTTCATCATGATTATCAAGACTAGGTTAGGTAGCAAAAGATCGGCGTATAACTTGGACACCAGACCTTTGTGCAATATTAGAAAAAAGTTTTGACCAAGAAGAAATCACAGCAAGAAGATCAAAGAGACAAAAGTAATGTAACAGTGATAAAGATATGTAGACCAGAGTGAAGAAATCCCCCCATCAGATCTCACCCAGCTGCTGAACTTTAAACATCTCCAGGCTACATCTCTGACCTTTGAGCCATGTTTTAGCAGTTGTAGGCTGACACAAAGTCTCTTCTCACAGTTTGACTCCAAACCTTTAACTCAGTGTCATTTTGCTTTTGTTGTTTTAGCTCCTAAACTGTGGAATGAATGAACTCTCACAATCGGCACAGCTGCCTGTCCTTCAGTTGAAAACCTGTTAACCTGGATAGTTTTAACTCCTGTAACTGCATATTTTGATCTTTTGTTCTTTATAACATAAATAAAATGGTTACTTCCGTGCTGTTTTTGTAAGTATTATTATTATTATTATTATTATTAGGAGTATTACCCAAGGTTAAAGAAACAGATGTGGCATTAGTGTCTGAACAGACAGAGGGTACTTTGAGGACCGGGGGTTCAGAAGGGGGGTTGTAGTGAATTAGGATGGGAGTTATGAGTCTTCCTTCTGCTGAACTCTAACCTCCGGATCCTCCTCCACAGAAACCCATGGGTCCAAAGCCGCAGAGACAAAGATGTGACTGTGAGACTCAAAATGCCCCACCAGTGTAAATCCAACTAAACTGTCAGAGATAAGACCTCAGTGTTTCCACACCCACACTGCGGGTGTTGTAAGATTTGTGTGCATGGGGCGTCAGGGTCCTCCAGCGACTTCACTTCCTACAAACGTCCACAGAAAGTCTCACTTCCTCTTTCTGTCCTATTTGCTGCCAGCTGAAAGAATCTGTTTGTGAGAAACGTTCAGGCTGAACTGTGAGCTGCGTCAAGGCTCCGTCCAACATCCTGAACGCGAACTGAGAGGACACATTCAGGACAGGAAATGCACAAACACACAGGACGAGCCTCACAAATGCATGAATAAATACACAGAGTAAGCAGGAGAGATGAAAACAGCATGAGACAGAAAGAGGTGGAGGACAGGAGGAGGATCATCTTTAGATACAAGAGGGGAGAAGAAAATCGTGGAGCAGGCTGAGAGATGAAGAAGATGAGGAAACAGAAACTAACTGAGAAGAATTAAAGTAGAAGAAAGAAGAAGTGAATGAAAACATTGCAAACAAACTTATGAATCATTTCTTATGCTGTCTGTTAAACTGCTGAAGCGGACATTTCCATAAAAGTTTGCCTCATGATAAATCTGTGACAGAAACACCAACGCCTTCGGTTTGAATTCAACATGATCCCAATAACCAATCAGCTGATACTAGACTGTGGCAAATAAAAAGACATTAACCAGAGACAGGGGCTGATATTTACCTCTTCTATCTGGCTTGCTAAATATTAAAAATTAGAGTGATAAAGACCAAAAAGATTTTTTTTTAAGTTATTTTTATCATCATCTGTGTGAATCCAGCCTAAATGCTCCAATAATTCTATGTAACACGTGAAGCATTCCTCGTCCAGAGCTCATGGAGAGATGATGGATGAAAGAGTCACCCAGGACACCAAAGTTCAGGTTCCATTTAAAAGTAAAAGTAGATGTCAGAATTAATACGTTTAGGCTCAGATTTACTTCAGTTTCTATGATTTATTAAGAAACAGAAATTTAGCGTGAGTTCAGGAACGCCACGTATTTATATCTGCTGATCTAATTTAAAGAATTTCCCCAAATATGGGATAAATAAAGTATTTCTCACTGACAATTGATCTGAGCCCACATGAGCTGATGGCTCAGCTGATAACCTTCCACAAATCTACTTTTTCATCAATTTTGTTTTTAAATACTTCACACACACTTATTATGCCTCTGCAAGCTGCTTTGCAACCCTCTTTTCTTGTTTCAGTGTCATTTCTGCTGTCACTGACGCCTGCTCTGATCTGTGAGAGGGTCTTTGTGCTACACATGGAAAGGTGGGGCGGTCCCAGAGCAGAGCTTTACCAGTAAATCTAAATGACTGCAGATATAAATCTCCTCTGACTGCTCCTTTGTGGTGCTACTTTAACCCTGTCTGGGTTCAAATAGACGCTTTAAAAACATTAACCACATATTTTCTGACTTTGTGTACTCTGTTTTGCGTGTAGTTTTTCTTTTTCTTTTGTATTTTGTTAATTTTTTTTGTCTCAGTTTAGTTTTTCCTGTTGAGAAACCTTCATTTCCCCACAACATCCATCACCTTCCTCTCACATATTGGACCAAAGCTGAGTTTAAAGTGGCAGCAAACGAACACACTGCTAGCACATTTTGAAGGCATGAATGCATTCACACTGACAGTGGGTGTTTGTGTTTGGTAAAATGTGCTGTCAGAGGCTTGACAAGTTGCAAATGCTCAGATTTAAAAATCAGCTCTGATGTTCATGTTTGAGTTTTCTAGAAAAACAGAAGCTAACAAAGTCTGGGGAGAGCAGTTTCTCACTTGAGTGGACTGAATAAATGTGGTTAAGCAGCCTTTAAATCATATTTTGTGTCATGTGTTCAGCTGATTACTGCTTTGCTAAACTGGCTACTGGATACAACTCAGAGTTTATTTTTTCTGAGTGAGATTTAATGCCTGTAGTGATGAATGTTATGTAGATTAATCAGAAGAAAAGCTATCTGTTATCACCACAGAGGCTTGAAGTCCAAATCCCTGTTTATGTGTTTATGTGTTCTGTCGTTTTGATTCAGCATTTGCAACTGCTGCTTCATAAGTAAACTGTATCACCGTGTTCCTGTTAAAAAGTGTTGTCTGTATAAACACATGGATGAAAAATAAGCCTCCTGCCTTTTAAATCTTCCTCACCCACCTTCACCTTCCTCATGTTCACAGCTCTGCAGGGACACTCCGCAGCCAGCTGCGTTTCACTCAAGAATGTGCTCATAGAAAGAGTTTGGG
>VUQG01002247.1:12339-22983 GCA_015106755.1 Etia nguti
AGAGTTTGGGAGGATTTGGGGATTTAGCAGCACGTTTCCCCTGCAGCGCCTTCCAAACACGTACCAAGCAGAAATCCGTATTTAAAATAAAAATCAAATGCAGCGTTTAACGTTCAGAAAGGTTTTTCCTCTTTGGGCTGAAGATGGAGTTGGGAAGTAAATGCAGGCAGTAGATTTCAGTGTTTTACTGTCAGAAACACACACCCACATTATTAATGAGGCAGCAGAGGCCAGCTGTGCTGCAGATCTCATGCCGCATGAGCTGGACAGGATTAAAGCAGAGTGCTATGTCTGTCTATTCCTGTGAGGACTAGTGTCAGTTTTAGACTTTAGGGCTTTCTGGCCCTCACTTTAGAACTGTTCAGACTTGGGCTCAGGTTTAGCTTTAGGACAAATGAGATGAGTCCTCAAAAAAGCAGATGTACAGACATGTGTGGTTCATCCAGACTGTTTCTCTGCACTCATGGAGCTCAAATTGGATATTTCAGCACTTAAGTGAAGTTGGTTTTAATCCAAGTGTTTGTGGATGGTTCTGGAATGACTTGTCTGACCGGCCAACTTGACCTCATGGCAAAACATGAAAGCCAAGAAAATCAACAGTATTTGATTTTTCCACTCCCAAATTTCCCAGATCATCTCAGTACAATACTCTCAAGCTTTATGTGCATTCTCTTGTGTTCCTAATGTTCAGATGATGTGTACGACGTCTTGTCTCTTTGTGAATGCTTTTCACCTGACAGACTTGTTTACTATACTGCCTGACCTCCAGTGTATGACCTCAACTTTGATCAAAGACTTGGATTTTGAACTTCCGCCATAGACACTTACAACAACAACAACAACAACAACAACAAAAAGGCTTGTATGTGGATGCATTAATAGAGATGGGTTGGGCTGTAAAAATAGTCAGTAATGCTTTATTAAGAACAAACTGGTTTCTGTAATTTTGAAGTTTAGATTAAGTCTTGTGGTTTAGCTTCTGTTTAAAGTTTTAGTCATTTTTTTAGGACTTTTATGGTTTTAGGATTCAGGCTTTGTATTCCTGGGTTAAGTAATATTTCATTCTTTGTGTTTAGGTTATTCTTTATCTCCATTAAATGGTAAGTGGACTGGTTCTTATATAGCACTTTTCTACACTACCTGAGAACTCAGAGCACTTTATACAACTTGGCTCATTCGCCCAATCATTTAAAAAAATATATAAATGCTTTCTATCTAACATTCACACTTCAGTGGATGCAATAGAGACCAACTTGGGGATATTTGGCATGCAGACTGGAGGACCGAAGCACTAACCTTCTGATTAGTAGATCACTCTACCTCTACCTCCCGAGCTACAGCCACATGGAGGTACTTTTTTTTTTTTTTTTTAAGCTATCTCTCATGTCTTGTATTCAGTTTTACTTCCCTTGTGTGTTTGTCTTGACTGGTTTCAGCTGTTTCTTGTTGCCCACCTGTTTCTCTTACCTTGACTGCTGTCAGTGACTATGAGTGTATATATAGCCTCAGTTTCTTTTATCAGTGTCTGTTTGTCATCTTAGTGTTTGTTTCTGTGAGTGCTACAAGTCTCTTAGAGTTTTCATGTTGTTATTTTTGTTCAAAGACTTTTGACCTAATTAAAGGTTAGTTTTTATTTACTTTGTTTTGTCTGCGAGTCCTGTATTTGTGAGCTTTTTGTCTAGCCATGACACTGAAGGTGTCCCACAGAGTTCAGTTCTAGGCCTACCTCTTTTCTCAACTTATTTTAACTTCTTCTTAAGTCATTGTTATGTACATTTATATGCAGGTGATGCAATATTCTAGTTTTTCTGCTCTCCAGGCTGCACTTAGTGACCTAAAACTGGTACTGAATGCAGATGGAACTAAGTTTATGTTATTGTAACAGAAAATAAAAAAGGTATATGTGGTCATGTTTTGGCAGATTTGGACAGAAATGGCTACCACAGCAGGTAGCTCCACATGCTTGATTTGGTAGAGTTATGCACTGGATGCCCTACCTAATGCAACCCCACAGCATCTTGCCATTCACTTGGGAGGGATCGTTTGTTTACCGAGTGAATGTGTAGAGACTAGCCTTACATTAAAAGTCTTGTTATGATCATTTTCCCATGCTCTGTAGGATAAAGGTAAGTGAAGAGGACTTTATTTTCCTATCCTGGACCACAATGTGATTCATAGGCAGGTCTCTGCATTCACTCTTAGGACACTGGATGCTGTTTATCATTCTGCCTTTTGGTTTATTACTGGCAGTGGTTACATCCATCATCACTGCAGCTTACATGGAAACACTGGATGTTCTCTGCAGTCCTTAAGAAATGATATAAACATTTTACTGTTTATAAGGCTGGAAGCTTCAGTTTCACATCTACTTTGTCCTAGTGTCGTATCCTTATGTGACTTTAAACTGACATGACTGTAAATCAGAGCTAGCCTCATTGCAGTTTAAATAATTTCCAGAAACTCTCTGGACGAGTTTTAAAGCTAAACTCACTTTTCAAAGGATGAATAAGTGTTTTTAATAAATTAAAAGCTTGCTACATATACATTGAAGCATATCATCACTACAGTTTGCGGACTGAATTCTGTGTTTCAACCTTATTTGATCTGAAATGAAGCTTCAGGTAGGTAACACTGAAGGAATTCAGACTCGGCTTGGACTTAAATTAATGATGCAAACTCTAA
Source organism: Etia nguti (assembly GCA_015106755.1). NCBI lineage: Eukaryota > Metazoa > Chordata > Actinopteri > Cichliformes > Cichlidae > Etia > Etia nguti. The sequence continues at coordinate 15,022 of VUQG01002247.1, forward strand.
TTCAAGAGACTTTGGATTTAGACTGGAGGACTCCAAAGGACATGGAATATATCAGAAAAGTCGATGTAAATGTTTGTGCGTGTCCTTTAAATAAACTCATGAGACTGGGAGTGGAGTCTCAGCCTCAGATGTAAACGGACTTTCTGCTCAGCTCTTTTTATTCTGAGGTTATGCAAGAGGCGAGGACACCTCCGGAGAAGGACATTTCTCTGTCATCTGAACACAAACTCTCTCTTTTCAGCAGAACTAAAGTCAAACTAACAGAGTTGGTGTAAAATGTATGGTGAATGTACTTAAAATGGTAAATATGGTCAAAAGTGCAGTCGGTGGGACTTACGTGGGTTTGCCGCAGATCTTGCGGTGGTACCACTGTTTGCAGTTGGTGAAATATTTCTTGCTGGTGCCTTTAATCTGTTGCATGGCGCAAACATTGGGTCTGAAACAGAAGGGAGACAAAGAGGAAAGAGTTTAGTTTAATTCAAATGTTTATACTTATTAACCGCTTTCATTTACAACATACAGAGACAGTCGGCTTAAATAAACCGTTAATCCTGAGCATGAGAGCAGAGACACGTAGAAGTACTGTTAAAAGTCTAAATCAAAGTATTTGAGTCATTGATTCATAAACTGAAACTGACTGACAACAATAGGTTTCACAAATTATAAACTGGGACTTTCTTATTGTCAAAAAATTGAGTTCATACCAACTCTGGTAAACATAATTATCCCCAATTAAGAAAAATACTCAAACTCACTCAAGCACAATGTTGTGATCTCAGTCGGCATGCACATTGTTTCATTGTGTATTGTTCTGTTTGCATAGAGATAAATATTAAGACGAAACACACCACACAATTTATAGCCTTAGCTAATTTGCACTGGCTGTCCCCAGAGGCATCTGTGCAAAAGACACACACGCATAACTAATAAGCAAAACAATCTATACCATAAATCATCCACGAAGAAATCCCAAACTCAGAACATAAAGTACAAACAGAGCAGTAAAATACATGAAAGAGCAGATCGTTCACGGCTGCAGGGCTGATCCCTCTGCAACAACTGTTAAAATGATTAAAATGATCCCAGTTTGAGTTCTGGATGGTTAGGAATTTGTCACATTGTTGACCCGAATTGAAAAAGCTGTTTATCCAAATGAGGATTTACGTAATGGCACCTTACAGTTCCCACTAGTTGGCCCATGTGATTATATCCATCGAAGAGCCAGAAGTTGAAGGGAGGAGGAGGAGGAGGAGGAGGTCTGATATTAGGTAATTTTTCTGTCCGGAAACCAAGTAAGCAACAGTTTGCCGAAGTGTTGTTTCTAGTTTGGTAACTAAGAAAATGTTGCCTGTCCTTCTTCCCTTCCAGCCTGGGCTCACAGCCAGATGTGAAGTATTTAGGAAAATGCATTTGTCCTTGTATGTAAACACAGATTACATCGCTTTTTTCAATTCCAGTCAGTGTGACAGTGAAACTGGGAGTTTTTTCTTGTTAATCCTCTGAGAATTTTTTTATGATCCTTTTGTAAACCTATTATAGCTGTTAAAAAAACAAACAAAAAAACGGAACACATGAATAAAAATGAAACTTTTTTCTGAAAGTTGAGGTCATTAAAGTTGATGGAAACCAAACTTAAAAGTGAAACTGCCGTCATTTCCAAAGGTTTTGGCAGTGGTGCCAACTTGTCATACACATGTTGTGACTTCCAGCTTTATGATATAGTGAAGAACAATCATAAGTTTTGAAAACTTCACAAGACCCTTCTTCTTCATAACCTTTGCATTTTTGCATTTCTCTGTGCCATAGTGCATATTGGCTTCTTGGCCAAATCCTAATTGATGGTGACTACAGATGTCCCCAAAGACCAACTTCTTCCCACAATCCAGGAGCAATTTGCATTTTCCATCACGATGGATCACCATGTCATGAGGCCAAGAAGTGATAAATAAGACAGGAGAAAATCAAATTAACATTCTGGATCCATACCAAGGAAATTCATCAGATCTTGGTCCCACCCAGGACTGGAGAAGTTATAAAGATGTAAATACAGAGTTTTTGAATAACTTTGATTTATTTTTTGCCAATAAACATCTATGTATAATATCAAACATCTCGTATATTCCAGTTTATATTCAATTTATATTTAGTATTTTCCACCATAAATTGATGCAGAAAAGATGTAAAACTCCCCAGACCCACCCCATTGCATTTGTCAGTGCTCAAATGGTCCAAGACTGATTGTTGGAGCTCTTTCTCTAACATCGTAGGGTCTTCAGCTTAGGTATATAAATGAATTTAAATTGAAGATGAAGAGTTATGGCAGATTATATCAACCAGTCTGCACAGAGTACCCATCAAGCCGGATCACTGTAACACCCTCACAGGGTGACTCTCGGCTTACACTCACACAGACTCAGGCTGGCACCGGTTTCCTGTCTGTGAAGGAAATCCAGCTGTTTAAACCCTGAAAGCCCCCCCCCCCCAAAAAAAAACCCATGGATATTTAAAATCGTACTGCAGTACACAATGAAGAATTCAGATCCTTCACTTAAGAAGAAACCACACCACTCTAGTGAGAGCTGAAAATTAGCTCCACACCAGGCATGAATTGAAACCCTGGATTCAGATGGATATCTGGAGTATCTAGTTTTTTTCATATTTCCTTCTGTCTCTTTTTTGTGTCCATTTCAGTTGTATTTGTATTTTTGAAGATATGACAATAAATTTTCAATTATGTCCCATCCCACAACAGTAAAGAATGACTAGATCTGGACCGACTCCAAACGTTAATCACCTCTGACTATTTCTGAATTATTTTTTTTTATATTGCCCTTTAATCATCTCTGATCATTTAATCGTTTCTTTATTGCTTTTCAATTCTACAGTTGTGCTTTCATCTGCAGGAGTGCATTATACTCTTTGAGATCATGAGGAAAACGTGAAGTGGTAGTTCTTGAATAAACTTGATCACAACCACTGTCCAAATATGGAGATAAGCGCTTTTCCCTGCACAGTGAGGCCAACAGCCGTCAGACAGATGTGAGTAAAATGGATATTTTAGCTGAGGTGTAGTGCAGAAAAAAAGTTGCACAACACGAACTTGATTAAAAATCAACAGAACATCTGTTTTTCATCTGCAGCCAATAATTATATTCATGATGAATCGATCAATAAAAAGCAGTCAATTTCTAGTGCCCCCCTTTAGAAGTCATCTTGTTATTTCTCCAGTAAAAATATTCCATACACGTCATGTTCCTGCGTAATGAAACACATTTACTTTCATACTTTGTTTCCAAACCGGGACTTATACTTCGTTATTAAAGCTGAAGTTTTAGTACATTTAGTGCGGTGACTAAAGGACCAGAGTACTGATGCTCCCGCAGATTATCCATCACTCTCCGATCATTTCTATTGATCAGCTCAGCTCAGTAGTAGTTGAGTTTCAGTCGGGCAGGACCAGGCTCGGGTCGGGTCACTTCGATTCGGGAGAGAAAAAAAGAAAAAAACCTCACCCATGCGTCCGGCCTCTGATTCGGCTGTGCTGCAGGACCGCCTGGAACGGAGACCGGGCCACACACACGGTCAGAACCAGGGCCAGACCCAGGGCCAGCGCGCACACCTTCATTTTCACTTTCTGGAAAAAAAAAAAACCCCGCTGCTGCTTCTTCTTCTTCTTCTCTTTCTTCCTGTGCTTTTTCCTCCTTCCCTCTCTGCAGCCCTCGGTCCCTGCAGGGACCAGGACAGTCCGGCTTTATACACCGAAGAAAGAGGAGGAGGATGAGGAGGAGTGGCGAGGAGGATGGGGAGGGGCGCACCAGAGCAGAGCTGGGAGAATCCTTTGTTGCGGGAGAACTAGTACAATAGTGTAAAATACTCCCCGGCAAATTGAAGTTTGTAAGAGTACCCTGCAGTAACAGGAGACTACTGCTGTGAATTCACGAGTCACCGATGATTATCGATATCATTATTGGTTTATTTGTTGATTGTTCTTCATGAGTCGATCCAATGTTTGTCTATTATCTTGTGTGAATCCGTTATTTTGTTCACATTATATTGTCAGAATAAGACATTAGTTTATTAATTTTATTTAACTTTATGTACCAACAACGTCTTATCTTTCATTGATCCATCCGTTTCTTAACCGCTCATCCATCCAGTTGAGGGTGGTGGTGATTTTTATGGGTGGGTGGGGGGCTGGAGCTAATCCCAGCTGTCACAGGGGAGAGGCGGGGTTCACCCTGGATCACAGCTCTAACACAGAAAACAGACAATCATTCACACTCAAATTCACACCTACGGTCTGTTTTTGGCCTGTGGGAAGACGCAGGAGCACTCTGAGGAAACCCAGGCAGACACGGGGAGAACACCCAAGCCCCACACAGAAAGTTAGTCTGTTTTGTGTTTTATCGTTGAATTTTTAGATTTTTCAGTTATTATGTCGTGCAAACCAGACATTATCCTGTGTGGGCTCCCCAGACTTGTAAAAACTGAAAACATGGTAGAATAAATTCTGAAACCCCAAATAAAATATGTGAGGATGAAATCAGTTTCACGCTTTTGCTTCAGGTGTGTTTCCTATTTTCCCTTTCAGACCCTGAAGTAACTTTGAGTGTTTCCACTGGTTTGATGGTTCAGCTCACTGAGGTTCACAAAAAAGGGATTATTTAAAATGCAGATGATGATATGAGATTTGCATATGATCTCATTGGCCTCCATCTCTCTCGGGCATTAAACAGCTGCAGCTTAGATTCGTCTTCTGACGTTACTTCATACAGATGACATGATTTTTCTCCTCACATGAGCTGCTGAAGCTCGTACAGTTGGCCCACGTGTTCTCTGTGAGCTGAGGCAGGGCTGAAGTTTTTCCATCTGTGCTCATCGTGATGCTGATGACACCCCTGAATATCTCACACAGTCAGGGGTGGTTTTAATGGAGAGAAAAAAAAACATTGTTTGAAACACATTCATGCTTCCACATACTAAAAACCAAAAGGCTGCCAGAAACTATAATTTAATTTAATTTTAAAAAAATCTTTCCACCTCACGTGCTGAAGTCAATGGACAGGAATTACCTTCTCCATCGCCCTTATATTTACTAAATCATACATAGAAACATCAGTATTCAGTAAAGATTCAAGATTATGGTGGCCACAGAAGATCTGCTGACATGAAGTTATTCACTTTGCCTTTGTCCTCTAATCTAAAAAGAGCAAAAAACATACACATTCACCGACTACTTTATTGGGTACAGCTGTTTATTAACGTAAATATCTAATCACCCACTCAGCCAATCACATGGCAGTACCCAGTGCCTTTAGGCATGTAGACACGGCCAAGATAAACTGGTAATGTTCAAACCAAGCATCAGAATGGGGACAAAATGTGATTTAAGTGATTTTTAATGTGGCATGCTTGTTGTTGAAAGACTCGCTGATCTGAGTATTTCAGAAACTGCTGAAATAATTTTCCAGAGCAACCATCTATAAGGTTTACAGAGAATCTGAAAAAGAGAAAATATACAGTGAGTAGCAGTTTTCTGAGAAGAAGTTGATGCCAGAGGTCAGAGTAGAAAGGACAGGCTGCTTCAAGGAAGGCAACAGTAACCACTAATAAGTAAATAACCACTCATTACAACCAAGGTATGCAGAACAGCATCTCTGAATACATAACACGTCCAGCAGCAGAAGATCACAGCGAGTGCAATTCCTGTTGGCTAAGAACAGGAAACTGAGGCCAGTGAGGCTCAGTTTCTGCTGCAACGTTCAGGATTTGATGCAAACAACATGAAATCATGGATCAGTGGTTCAGGCTAGAGCTGGTTGTGTGATGATGTGAGGGATGTTGTCCTGGCAGACTTTACCATATGACTGATTATGTCTCACACTCTAATTTACTTATAAAAGTGAATCAAGTGAGCATTACTTTAGATGAGGAAAATGCAAAGGTTTCCATTTTAATATTAATATTATTAAAAATATCAAGTGTCAATAAAATTAAAGAGTAGATGATTCTCTGCTGGACAGATGTGCAGTATTATACAGAATTAGTGGATGTGGAATGATTTCCTGTATCTGTCATGTGCAGAATCACTCTGTTGGTGCTGCCTGTGGTGCAGAGGGTGGTCAGGATGTTGGACAGTTTCTTTAGTGATCTCTTCTGCAGCACAGCAGACATTTAAGTCTCACAGCATTTGTTTCCTCTGTTACTTTTGGGTTGCCATTCCAAATGCAAAAACATCACAATGGCCCAGTGGCTTTGTTTGAAGTTACACTTTTTCATCTTACTGGTCCATGAACTTAAATGACTCTGACATGTCCACTCCTGGCTTAAGATCACCATTTTAAAAAAAATTTAAAAAAGACTTTCTGTTTTCTGGGGTTAAATACTGATTTATTTTTAGTCAGATGTGATTTTATATCTGGATATCTGAAAGTCGAAACCACTCCACATTTAAACTCCCTCTGCACAAAGACAGAACGTGTCCATGTCTGTGTGACAGCTGCTCTTCATTTCTCCACACAGCAGATTATCAGCAGGAAAGCATCACAAAAGAAAATTTAAACCTGCACGAGGATATGTGAGCAGGCTGATAGGAGCAGCTTGGACGAGGTGAACTGGACTGGAACTGGACCTCCAGGGTGGGCTTAAGTTGTTCCAACAAACGCGTCCTCAAATTTTCCAGATTTAAAAACAGCAGGAAGCAGGAAGCTGCTGCTCTGGTTAGCATGAAGTGACTTTACAGATTATTCACTCTGACGCTGATTTTTTCCACCAACTTCTCCCTCTGCTCCTCAGTGAAGCATCACAACAAAGAGTCCTTCCAGACTTCTTTCTGAAGTGCCTACAGTTGCAGTTGAGGAGCCATTTTAGCATGGGAGTCTGTGGGAAGTGACTCACTCTTGGAGCCAGCCTCTTTAGTGGTGACTTCATTTCTCTGCCCCGGAGGGTGATGCTTGGCCTTGATGCTTTGGGAGTATTAGCCACTGATAGATCGTGGAGCTGTTTTACAAAACCTGCAGAGATCCTGGTGGGGTAGTGGGGGCAAAGGTGCAGGTTTGCTTTCATTTAAAGTTACACTCCAAAGAACAACTCGGTGTCATGGTCCCTCCCGTCCTTCAGGTGGGGTACCTGTCATTGTGAGTGTGGGTGATCTCTTTCAGTGGTGGGCGTGGTCTAAGCAAACTGCAGTCAGACACACCTGTTTCTTAACCACAGTCGATGCAGTATATAAACCCGACTTCCACCAGACTGTTAACCTACTCGTCTGGTAGTGGACTTATCCACTTCTTTCCAGCCTGGTCCTTACCTGCACATCTCCTCCTTTCTTTCAGGTGCTGAATGAATTACCTGCTCCAAAGACTCAAGTACTTGGGAAAGAAAGAAAGGAAAACTGCCACAACTTGCTTACCTGCATATTTTGGAAACCAGACCTTGAGCCCCAAAACTTCTGAACTAAAGACTTACCTTTATTTCAATCCCTGCTGTTGTACTACCTGCAAATATTCCTTGCTGTTGTTATTTGGAGGGGTCTTTATTAAAACCGACAAACCTTTTGAAGTCATCCTAAGTTTGATTCCTTTAGGTAAAGTTTGAAACTCGGTTAGATTCAGGGAAAAAAAGGATTGTGGTGTGAGTTCAAACTGAACTAGGATGAGCTGGGAGTGGCGGCCTTATCTCACTGGTGGAAGGAGGCCTGTGAAGAACCAGCTGATCCCAGTCTTCTGTGTCCCACAGCGCAGACAGCAGAATCCGTCCCTGAATGCCTCACCTGATCTATGCCCTGCAGTCAAAGCCTCAATGGAGCAAACTCCCACAGACACACACGCTCTTCTGTGACTGCAGCTGCACAGATGTTCTTATTCTGTGTGTGCTGCGTTCACCGTATTTTCTGAAGTTTTCAGAGGAAAAACATGGAACCAACGGGGGTTCTACAAAAAATGAACCACTGTGCTGCCTATATTA
>VUQG01002247.1:25133-51828 GCA_015106755.1 Etia nguti
TTTTTTCCTCTTTTTTTTTTTTTTTTTTTTTTTTGCCTAATTTGTACCAAATATACTGTGTCAGGTCTCCTTCGGCCCTTGGAGGCAGATCCTGAGGTGAAATGAGGAATCTGAAACTTCTGAAGAGCCTTCGGAGCTCGGAGCTGCAGGGTCCAGGCTCGCCGCAGTGTTTCTCTGTGCGGGCGGACACTGGCTCACTGCTCTTTGCCTCTCAGTACTCCATCACAGAGTACGATCCCCGTACTGGCCAGGTGAGAAGCTGATGGTGTAACACTAACACACTGGAAATACTATGAAGGACTGTTAATACTCGACAGAGTTTAGTTTAGCGTGATTCAGTGAGAAGACCGACGTGTTTAGAGGGTTCAAATTTGAATATTTAACAAGTAATAAAAGGAAAGGAGCAGCACATCAGAAAACGACTTTGGTTTTATAATAATAATAATAATTATTATTATTAATAAAATATTCAGATTCTTAAATATATCACAGTCTGATAATTGTCTCTATTTCTTTAGAGGAAGTGTGTGTGTTTGTGTCTGTACAGCGTTTATACATTTTTGCGTTGTTTGCAAGTGTAAGATATGTTTGACCTCGAGGGGCACCTGGAGTTTCTTCATACCTGTACTGTTTGGGACTTGAACAGGGTGTCTGTCTTATAAGCTTTCAGCTCTGCTCCGTTTTTCTTCGGCAGGTTGTCAGTGAAGCGTCTTTGACAGCGGACGGTTTCCTCCCAGAGGACGGCAGCGGGCTGGTGGTCGGACTTCAGGACCTGGCTGAATTGGAGTCTGCATGTTTGGCCACAACAGGTGGTGATGTCATCCTCTTTAACCTCAACACCTGCCAGGTTAGTAATGCTCAAAGTCAGACAGATTTTTACAACTTGTGTTCCCTGAAAAATCTGAAGTTAGGTTCAAGCTCTGGTTGTGATCAGGGGGAAAGCCATTAGGACAGTCGGGGTCCTCAGTAAGTGTGCTCTGATCCACAGCTGGAGTGCGTCGGCAGTGTTGATAGGGGCCTTACCTCGATGAGCTGGAGTCCTGATGAAGAGCTTGTCATTCTCACTACTGGTCAGTATGTTATATAATAGTCAGAAATGCAGATGATTTTCATAGTGAGCAATATTTCCTAGATTGGAAACCATCACAGATGAAGAGAAGTTCAGAATTTCTTGTAAGATAAACAGAAATGATCAGTATTTGGACATTTATTTTTAACTTTGTGACACATCATAGCTTAGGTAATTATTAATCATACATAGGTGTTGTGGTTGAGTCACTACTGTTTTGTTTTCACAGGCCAGGAAACGATCATCATGATGACTAAAGACTTTGAGCCGATCACAGAGGTTGGAATCCACCAGGACGATTTTGGTGAAGGTACAGTGACTCTAAATAAATTAGCGGTCTCCCAGCTGAGTAGTGAGCTACTCAGGTTCACCAGACGGTGATGTGCTCACCCACATAAGTTTGTTTTGCAGGGAAGTTCATCACTGTGGGCTGGGGGAAGAAGGAGACTCAGTTTCATGGCTCAGAGGGCAAACAGGCAGCACAGAGGAAGATACAGGTCCCTTTTAATTACTCAAATATTTGAGTTTATGAAAAGAAACTGTAAAGTCAAGTTGATGATTTGATCATGTGCCTGCAGGAGGTGCAGCCGGCTGTATCTTGGGACGACCACAGGCCGCGGGTGACGTGGCGAGGGGACGGGCAGCTTTTTGCCGTCAGTGCCATCTGTCCCCAAACTGGAGCCAGGAAGGTCCGAGTCTGGAACAGGGAGGGTGTCCTGCAGGCCACCAGCGAGCCCATCAACGGCCTCGAGCAGGCGCTCTGCTGGAAGTAAGTTTGTTCATTAGTTTTCCCCCTTTCTCTCTCTGGAGAACTTTTATAAATCTGAAGCACACTTATTGTTGTGTGCTTCAGACCTTCAGGCAGCCTGATAGCGAGCACTCAGCGCCATCATAACAAGCACAGCGTGGTGTTCATGGAGAAGAATGGGCTGCTGCACGGAGACTTCGCTTTGCCACTCAGTAAAGACCAAGCCAAGGCATGCTCATCGAAATCACTCTGTCTGCACAAACACTGCAGTTTATGATCCAGTGGAAAGTTTAATAAGATCATTGCACTGTGTTTGTGTTTTTAGGTGAAGGAGCTGCTGTGGAACAGTGACTCCGCTGTTTTAGCCATTTGGTTGGAGGACATGAGTGCTGGAGAGGACGGGCAGGTCAACACTTACAGTAAGTTCACCATCAGATTTAGTGAACTGTCTGCCACAGATGCCACCAGCTGCAAACTCATTTTTTTTAAGAAGCAGGTACAGGAAAAATACTGTTAACGTGGAGAGTGTTGCATGTTGTAGTCAGTCAGAAAATCAGGAAACAAAAAAAAGTCTCTTCGCTCTGCAGTCCAGCTGTGGACGGTGGCAAACTACCACTGGTACCTGAAGCAGAGTCTGGAGTTTGGACCGGACCCTCAGAAGGCGCCAGTCTGTGTCTGCTGGGACCCTGAGCGCCCCCTACGGCTCCATGTGGTGACCCAGAGCTGGACCAGCATCACCTACGACTGGGGCTGGGCGACAGAACGGAGCACCGGACTGGACGCCGCCGACAACGCCAGCGTGGCTGTGATCGATGGAGGTAAGGGTCAATGAAAGACGAGAGGGTACTTGGTTGTAGATTTATTCCAGTATGGTGTTAAGATTTACCAAAATCCCCTCAGAAAAAATCTTGGTGACGACCTTCCGGCAGTGTGTGGTTCCTCCTCCCATGTGTTCCTTCGAGCTCCAGTTAAAATCACCAGTTAACCAGGTGACCTTCCTGTGCCAGCCTGAGGGAACCAATCGGCTGGCAGCATTCACCGCCGATGGACAGATTTCAATCTACACCCAAGGTGGCTTAATAACAAATTAATCCATTAATTTTCCTTCAGAAAAAGAACTTGAAGTTTTAGGATTCATGTAGTTTTAGAATTTAACACCTGGATTTAAAATCTATTCATCAAATGCATAAAAGTGATGTTAACTTGATGTTAAAACCAGAGAGCAGTTACTTCTGGAATAAAAATGAAACTTCTAAATTTAAGTGAAAATAAAAACTACTTAAAAAAACCATTCATAATACCTAAAGTTTTATGGCTAGAAGAAGACAGATGTGACTGAGTCTTAAATTTATAATTTTTTTTTGTCTCATAAACATGACTTCATCTTTCTGCATGATTCCAGATTCAGGAGAAAAATCAGACAAATCAGCAGATGGGTTCAGGGTTGTGTCTCATCCTCTCATCCTCCAGAAATCCTTCAGGTAACACAGCCTTCAGACACACATTCTCATTTTCTTCACCTGGTTAGGCTGTTTCTACAGTTTCCCCAGATTTTTCTCCTTCCTGCAGGCCGGCAGTTCTTCAGGATGTTCCTCTAGCTTTACGGCAGCTGCTGTGGCTGCAGGACGAGCTGTTTTTAGGTGTCAGTCCTGGTCTGCTGCCAACCTCCTCCACCCTACTGATGCTCCGCCCCAGTCAGGATGCTGGTGATACCCTCACTGTCAGGTCTGCAAACTAAGAAACCTCCTGCAGCCACGTAAAGCGTGTAGATAAGTGTCACAGATGTCATTAACAAATCTTTCTAATGCTGATTTTGTGCCTCAGGTCTGAGGTGGAAGTGGACGGTGTTGTGGTCAGTGTGGTTCATTCCTCTCAGACAGGAACTGTGGCCCTGCAGCTGGAGGATGGACGGATCAGGAAACTGATCTGGGGTCAGCAAACGTACCTTTATTCATGCTTTTTAAAAACTGATCAATTGGGGGGGGGGTTAATTTAAATAGAATACATTTGGTTGTTTTACTTCCATTTTTTCATTTTTATGACATGTTGACCCTTGCCTTTGAAGCTTGTTGTACATGTAAGGAAGCTGTATCAGTTTACAGGAATAAATGTTTTATTTCTGTACATGTGTAGATTGTCAAGAGCCATCAGTGGAGGACTGGCGAGACTCCAGCGGCTGCAGCATCAACTTTCCTGTTTCCTGTGTCCAGATGTCCCTCTGCAGCATCAGCGGAGAGGTAGAAACTCACCAGCATATAATTACATGAGTAATTATGTCTAAGTTCTAGTCTGCAGGCCTTGATGCTCATGTATGCTTTTGCTTTCCATCCTCAGGAATATCTGCTCGGCTTGACGGAGAGATCCCACCTGTATGCTGGAGACTCGGAGGTCTGCATTTTTTTTCTTGTTTCATTGTCAGTGAAGAAGCAGCAGAGTTCTTTAGAAATGTGTGCATTTATCTCTGCTTACTTTCAGCTCGCCTCTAGTGTTTCTTCCTTTGCGATTTGCAACGACTTCCTCCTCGTCACCACGCACTCACACACCTGCCGATGCCTTCAGCTGAGCACGCTCACAGTCAAAGGTGGGAGTTTTTCATCGTCTTAATAGACCTTAGAGTCCAGGTGCCGTACGAAATGTGAAAGTAACAGTAATGATAGCTGATGACCTGTTGGATAGTAAAGTCTAGTTTAGAAGCCTCCAAGTGTTTTCAGTGTCATCATCTTGGTGTTTTAACACTGCACACTGGCTGTGTACTGAAGTTGGGGGACGGTTGGAAATGAGGGGACTGAAGACTGTCTACTTAAACACTTCTATACGCTCAGAAACCTTTGGGCTATTAGCCTCTAGACACTTGCCCTTAGGCTCCCATCTCAACCTTGTCCTGGGGAGGCTAAGACCTGATTATTGTGTGGTCTTCTTCCAGTGTTTTATATACAGTACCAGCTGATTTAAAAACAAATAAAATGCTGTTTGTCACACCAGGAATCTGCTGACATTTGTGAGTCTTTATAGTGATGCTATAATTATTTTTTTCTTATTCTGTTGTGATGATTGTTATTGAAAATTCAAAAACTGCAGTGAAAAAGTAGCGGGAAATTTGCAGGATGAATTGACGGCACTGAACAGGCTCATCACGGTAGTTGTGGGCTGCGCTGACCCGGCGTGTAGTAATATTTCTCGATGGGTGCACGTCAGGTTACAGGGTAGATTTCCCGCTGAAGCATAAATCCCTGCTCGAAGCAGACCCATATACAATAGAGAAATTATATCTCAAGGTTGGGCCAACTGAGAATGACTGGAGGAAGAAGCCTGGTCAGAAAAGTGTGTGAGATATGTAGTAATAAGAAATACCCCCTCATCCTGTTTACTGCTACACGGACAGTGATGCTGTTCTCGTGTGCCATGCATGCAGATGTGTGTGCTGTTTCTCTTCAGCTGCTATCATGAGCTTTGTTGTCCGTAACATAAACATCTGTTTTTCATTTATTGAGGAAGGTCTCCTTGTTGGTGTGTAATAGTGATGGTGAGCTGAGTGAACTTTGACCCCACAGGGTTGCAGGCGGCTCTAGTCTCTGATGGGGGTCAGAATGATCAGAATGAGGAGACGCTTCGGCGAGTTGAGAGAGGATCCAGGATCGTCACTGTGGTGCCACAAGACACCAGAGTGATTCTGCAGGTCACACACACACTTTCTAACCTCAAAACACACACACACGTGTCGGGTATTCATATCTTGTCAGGGTAAGTGGTCTAGCCACTTACCCTAACCATCAAAAATGGATGCCTAACCCTTACCCTAAACCTAACCCTGATACTAAAACCACATTTTGAGTCTCAAAAATGGCTTCAAACTTGTGGGGAAGTATAGAAAACTTCCAATTTTTGGTCCCCACAAGTATATGAATACAAGCACTCACACTCACACACTATCTCTGATTTAACTTGTGTCCATCCAGATGCCTCGTGGGAATTTGGAGACCATACATCACAGAGCGCTGGTGTTGGCTCAGCTCAGGAAGTGGCTGGATAGGTGCGTTTGAGATCGTCTTGTTATGTTCTTTTAGAGCTGCATTTCCCATAGTGAGGTCTGATATCCACAGCCAAGACTAAACATTTCGCAGTAAATCATAAAAATGAGAAATGTTTGTATAGATGGTGGCTTTTTTTTTTTTTTTGGTCCTTTTTATTCACGGATTTTATATTTAAAATGTATATATTCTTTTTATTGGTATGGCTAAAATTGAAATGTATTTCTGTTTGTTGCTATGAAACAGTTGGAAGACTTTAAAAAGTTTTAGTACACAGATAGTTCAAGTGGCATCTGAGAGTACAAATGACTGTAAACATATGTGTACCTGGCATTTAAGAGGAAGGGCTTTTGAAAATGTCTCCCTTTCTCTGCTCCCAAAAAGTTTGAGAACCAGAGATCACACCTCTAAATACTGTAGCTGAAATCTCAGCAACAACCTCTGCTCCCAGGCTGTGATGATCTGTTACATTACCTTTTTAAAAACAAAAAAACAACCTTGTAATTAATTAATTTAATCTTATAAATCATTTTTTAAGACTGAAAACATTTTTTTTTTTAACCAGTTTGAAATTCAGAGATGCCTTTGAATGCATGAGGAAGCTGAGGATCAACCTGAACTTCATTTATGATCACAACCCAAAGGTTTGTTCTGCGTCTTTATGTGTAGTTTTCTTTTAATGTTCAGGGCAGGCAGTTTATTTAAAATGAAGCTAAAGTTTACAGCAATATCTACTATTAGTCACGAAAAGTGATGTGAAAATATTGCAAAGCCAGAGGGGCTGCAGGAGGTTTCTGTGCTTAGACACTGAAAGAGGATGGATGGGTGGATGTTTCTAAGCTATAACAAGGCTGTGAGTAAAAGCAATGTGTTATTTTTCTTCAAAGGCTTTCCTGGAGAACATAGAGACCTTCATCAAACAGCTCAGCTCCATCAACCACATCAACCTCTTCCTCACTGAACTCAAGTAAGACTTTTCAAAGAGGTCAAAGGAATACATTCTCACCTTAAAAGAAAAATGACTATATGGTGTGACATTGCCTGCTGTTTTTACTGCATTTTAAAGACTTGGCATCAACATTTCAGCAACATCCACTTTTTTAGCCACAAGTTATCATATTGGAAAAGAGTGTGTAGTATCGGTGCAGTGCATAGAAACAGATGCTTGCTAATTAGTACTAACTGATTAACTAGAATTCTAGAATTTAACTTGATAAAGCTGAAAATATTGGATGTTGGTTCCCATTGAGCCTTATTATTTGTTAGATCCTGTGTTTGTGGGTTCTCTGTGGGTTCTCTCTGGGTACTCCAGCTCCCTCCCACAGCCCATAGACTTGCATTTTGGTTTAACTGGTGACTGTAAATTGGCTATAGGTGAAAAGATGGACACCTGGATCAAAACAGTTTTGTATCGTGCTGTAAACACGTTTATTTCTGCTGTAAAGAGATTTTAACATGGGAGTCTCGGGGACTGACTCACTGCTGGAGCCTCAAGTGGACATTATAGGAACTGCAGTTTCTTATTCTTCAGCGTTTGTTTGATCTTTAATCCCTGAAGGTTGTGGCTTGTTTTTTATTTTTATTTTATTTTTAAATAGATTTTCTCTTTCGTTTTTTACTCAGAGAGGAGGATACGACCAGCAGTATGTACCCGCGTTCTGAAAGCAGCTCGATCCAGCCTCAGCCTGCCTCGAAGCAGAAGAAATTGGACGTGGTGTGTGATGCTTTACGGTGTGTCATGGAATCAATGGATCCAAACAAGTCAGTGAAAACTTCTTTTTTTTTTTTATGAACTCTATAGTAAACACAGTAATGCAACAAACCTTTCTATTTAAGAGCTTAAAATAACTGAAAGTAAAACTAGGAAGGATCAGAAATGTTCAGCAATTGGATCATTTAATGGGAGCAGTGGGACATAAAACGATTCTCCTTTCAGGTTCTGTCTGTCCATCCTTACTGCTCATGTGAAGAAGACCGTTCCTGAGCTGGAAATTGCTCTGCAGAAGGTCCACGAGCTTCGAGGTGAGCACACCTCAGACCCATCGATGACCTTTCTGTCTGTACTCGCTCTGATCCTTCACTCAGTGCTCTGTGTGTGCATCCCTATTTAGAGAACCCTCCTAAAGCTACTGGTGCTGTGAGTGCTGAGGAGGCGTTAAAGTACCTCCTCTTCCTCGTCAACGTCAACGACCTTTATGATTACTCGCTGGGAACATACGACTTTGACCTTGTGCTCATGGTGGCGGAGAAATCCCAGAAGGTACGAGACTGCAGGGGAAGAGGAACCACCAGACTTTGTTTTTTACCTCAGTGCCATGATATACTATATACTTTATACAGAACCAGTGACACTGAGATCAGTAAATAACTTAGTGGATCATCAGTATGTGTTATTTAAAATAAGTTTCCACATTATTTCTAATGATATACCATTACCGGTATACATTTTTTACTTTTCAAACATTAAACAGGAGACTTTAATGCTCTGAGAGCCTGTGGTGTAATCAGGTGAAGGAGTATCAGTAATTAAAGACTTTATGTCCAAAGTTTTGAGATCTTCATATTTCGGGCAGCTATATGCAACAGCAGAAAGGTTCATCTTTCACATTGTTTATAGAGTTATGTTGCCTCTGTTCTTTGGGTCGTTCTAATTTATTCTATCTCCTCAATCCCTGCAGGACCCCAAAGAGTACCTGCCTTTCTTGAACATGCTGAAGAGCCTGGAGCCAAACTACCAGCGCTACACCATCGACAAACACCTGAAGCGCTACAGAAAGGCCCTGCACCATCTCAGCAAGTGTGGTCAGTCCGCTTGTGCCTGTCAGCTTGGTCTTATTTTACTGAGAGTTGCTGTTTTTCGAAACACTGCCAGAATCTTTTTAGGTTACATGATGAGTGTTTTTGTACAGGTGAGGAACATTTTCCTGAAGCTCTGCAGCTCGTGAAGGAACAGAAGCTCTACAGTGAAGCTCTGAGACTGTACCCAGCAGACAGCGCTCACTACAAGGTACGCACACAGCTGAGGACTGTTTCAGGTCTGTGTCAAGCCAGCCAAAAACACTGCAACATCATATATGCATTCATGACACTGATCATAGTGTTTGAAATCACTTAGACCAGGAATGACAAACATACACCCACCAAAGGGGTTTTCAGAAAAAAATGAAAAACAGACGGGCATAAATTTTGCACCAGGAAGCTGTGGAAAATCATCAAGGATAAATCACAATGAAAGAGGCTGTCTGAGCCGTTTATTATTTCCAGGCCAGAGGTCTGACTCCTTGTCAGCTTTACAGCCTTCTGTCTGATAAAGACATCCCACATTGTCTGCCATGCCACACCAAAGTCAGGTGGTTAAGCCCAAAAATGCCGTGCTGATGGGGCTCTTTGATTTACTACAGCAGAATTTCTTTGTAACGACATTAGACTGGATGAATGTGGGAAAACTGAGGCATTTTGTTGAGATTGCATTTGTTTTTCCCAGACTCAGGCTTTATAAAAGATAATTTGTTAAATGTGAAATTTGTTCGTCTCATGTTCTCAGTCATCCAGAGACCCGGATGGACTGAAACACTTGAAAAGAAGGAAGCTGGACTTTTTTTTAAAGCTTTGAAGACATTTCACCTCATACAGCTGTAAACACTGATGGAGAGTCTCAGGTATTCAACCCCTAGCAGGGTGGTCCCCTTGTATGCTGTGCAGTGCAGGGAGGAGCGCTTGGACCTTTTACACAGGAGAGACCAAACAGCCATGGCACAACATGAGAGGGCCAGGACTCAGCTGTACATCTGCACTTAAGGGAAAGAGGAGACTCTTTCCTTTAAGTTCATGCCAGTTTATTTTGACACCCTTTACCTTTGCTCTTTGATCTCAAGACTCTGAGCTGTGCCTACGCTGAGCACCTGGTGGAGCAGCAGCAGGCGGAGCAGGCCGGCCTGCTCCTTTGGCGATGTGGAGAGCCAGCACGGGCCCTGCAAGCTTTCGCCACCAGCTCCAGCTGGAGGAACGCCATCTGCGTGGCGCAGCAGATACCGCTACCACCCGACCAGTTAGCTCTGCTGGCCAGAGACTTGGCAGGTAATTGTGAGAACAGGTGGTCATGGAAATAGAAGAAGACAGTTGAGTAGCCAAATCGCTGCTGGATTATAATTCCTGTGAATTTTTCTGCTTTGTTCCTTTGTAGAGAAGCTGAATGAACAGAGGCGCTACTCAGAAGCTGCTCTGCTGTTGGACCAGTATGCTAAAGTAAGCTCTTCTGCAGCAATGACCAACCTGAGAAATTCTGATACAGCTAAAGATCATCCAGCAGCGCAGCGCTTCCTGCCTGCAGCTGCTAGCCGAGGTCTGAATGCCTGATTTTTCTTTTTTCCTACAGGACTGTGAGGAAGCCATCTTAGCTCTAATCACTGGTGCATTCTGGGAGGAGGCGCTCCGATTGGTCAGTAAATAAACCGCCATCTCTTGGGCCTTTTCACTTTGCCTTCACCTTTCTTTTTACACAATAAAACACAAATTTTTCCTCTGCCTGCCTCAGATTTACATGCACAACAGACAGGACATCACTGAAACCAACCTGAAACCCGCCATATTAGAAGGTAAGAGAGGTTCACTCTTTTATTTTATTGAACCATGCTACTAAGAAAGAGGGCAGCCATACAAAGAGAGTATTGTCTTATCATGTTGATGTTTTCCATAAGCTGTAAATACCCAAACCTCCTTCCTGGAGGCTCAAGTTGGGACTTTCACCCGACACAAGACCCGCCTGGCTGTGGTTCGAGAGCAGAAAGAGAAAGCCAGATTGGACATGCTCGGTGAGAATCGGACTGAGTTAGCGGTTTTTGTAATATCTGACGTGAACGTGTTATGGCCTGAACTTTTGTCCACCTCACCAGATGAAGACGGTCCAGACTGTGCTGACTCTGAGCTTTACTCTGAAGCCAGCAGTGTGATGACCAATTCCAAATACTCTCACAGCAACTCCCGCATCTCCTCGTAAGCCAGACGCTTCCACCTTAAGACTTTGTTTTTGTCAAGCGTAGCCCAGCTGGAAATTACTTAAGCTTTTTTTACTGATGGACTGTTTGTCAATGTGCTCGCAGGAGATCATCGAAGAACCGGCGGAAAGCGGAGAGAAAGAAGCTCAGCTTGAAGGAAGGAAGCCCAATGGAGGACAGAGCACTGATGTTCGCCCTGGCTGAGATCATCACCACTGTGGACAAGATGAGAGGTACAGCTATGAGACAAAACCATCAGCAAACAGTTGTGTTTGTCCACATTTAGTGCTACTCCCCTTCACGTGGCAGAAAGTCTGCACACATGCACACCAGGACAGGTTTTTCTTTATAATCATTCCTCTTGTTTGAACTGAACATCAAAAGATTCATTCCTGGTCTGACTTGGTGTGCAATTTAAACATAATAGGTAGAAAAGTTTCTCTGCTCACGTGCACACGTATTGTTTTAATAAAGAATTCAAGACTTGTATTAGTCACTGTGCCCGTCAGTGATATTACATCCATCTAGGTGAAACCTTATTTGTTCCCTCCCCCCGACAGAGGAGGTCCACAACCTGCTGAAGGTGTTGGTGCTCTTCCAGTTTGACAAACAGGCAGAAAAGCTGCAGCTGACCTATGATGAAGCTCTGCAGATGATGGAGGCAGCAGTTCCTGAGGTGTGGCCTGAAGGCCTGCAGACCAGCCAAGCCCCGGTAAATATAGTTCTTATCATTGTCTTTAACAGTCTTTCTGCACATTTGGCTTCATGCATTAGTATGGATCTAAAGATGTAAGAACTTATATGAATCTTAAATACCCTACCCTAAGAGGACCTCTATGAAAGACAACAAATAAAGGGAGCAGTTCACCCTGGCTGGGATAAGGGTACACTATTAGGGTGGTTCGCACTATTCAGCCTTGCTGGGAAGACATATGGCAGGGTACTGGAGAGGAGGTCTGTCCATTAGTCGAACATCGGATTCAGGTTTTCTTCCTGATTGTGGAACGCTGGACCAGCTCTTTATCCTCTTGAGGATATTTGGGGGTGTGCCCAACCAGTCGACATGTGTTTTGCGGACATTGAGAAAGGATTCGAACACGTTTCTCGGAGGAATCTGTGGTCGTTTCTTCAGGAGGTTCTTCAGAAGTATGACGTATCTGACTTGTTGCTATGAGCTGGCCTCTCCTTTAGAGTGAGGGTGAGGGTTTAAGTCGTTTGGGAGGGACACAGAGTCGAGTCGTTACTCTTCCACATCAAAGGAGCCAGATGAGGTGGTTCAGGCATCTGACTGTGATGCCACTTAGGCGAGGTATTCTGGACATGTCCTACCGGGATGAGGTCACAGGGTAGACCCAGGCACGCTGGAGAGATGTATGGAGCATCATTGGTGTTTATTGATTTGCAGTGTATTGCTCGGGGTGTAGGTACAGCTCAGTGGGTTGAGCAGACGACTGCAGACGGGCCTTTTCCTGCATGTCATTCCCTCCTTTCCTGCCTGCTCCACTGACCTGTCATAAAAATGACAAAGGCCAAAAATAAATCTTAAACTTTTCCTGCTCTGCAGCTCACTGGGCCAAACTCCACTGCAAACAGCATCATGGCTTCTTTCCAACAGCAGCAGAGACCAGCAGCTTCACAGCAAGGTCAGCAGAATTTGTAATCTTTAGTCAGTCGCTTCTCTTCTCCTTAGTTTGACCTTTTTAGTCAGATAAATATTAAATTCCACCATTTAAATTTTTCTCTTACCATCTTTTCCCCTCCGTAGACGCCGAGGTCCCGACCGCTCCAAAGATGAGAAATGGTGTAAAGTGGAAGCTCAGTGTTCTGAAGTGAATTAGTTTTGTTTTTTAATTTTTAACTGTAAGGTCAAATACTAATCATGTAATAAATAAAGACTCAGTTATTGACTTCTCTTATAAAATGTGTTCATTCTCTTGAGCTCAAAGAGAACAGTATGACATCACATACATTTTCTTTTTTTTCCCTAGAAATCAGAATTATTAATGTGGTTTTCGCTGCAGACTGTTTCCTAAGTTGCTCTGCTGCTCCACAGCAGAAGTTAAAACCATTTCTCATGTGTGCGCGTGTGAAGGTGGGTCTTTGAACCAAGTCCGGCTTTGTTCTCGCTATCTTTGATCACGATCATCACACCCTCTTTGCCCGTTTGGCGGCGGCAGCAGCGCGCCTCCGGTTGATTGCCTTGGTGGTGACACGCAGCTTCCGCATGCGTAGCTGCCGCAGTCTGAACTGCAGGTCTTTGGGAAATTTCCCTCCCTTCATTAGAAGCTCCTTCAGCCTCTGTTTGGGCATCTTGGTGAGGCGGAAATCACAGACTGTGGGGTAGTGGTCATACATGACCTGGCAGGTGCGGGAGGAGGGGAAGTAGCCCTCTGCCGTGGCCGTCACCCGATACTCGCCAGGATTCAGCAGCCGCCAGTAATCGCCATCACCCACTACAGAGGGGAAATAACAGAAGGTGGCATGAGGAAAAATATTAGTGCGGTGGATTATTACAGTATGCACAAACATCCACAAAATCTTTGTATTTTCCTTTCACTTTATTATAAAACAAGCGAAAAGAGCCAAAATTTTATATCGCCTTATCAGATTTCCACTTTACATCATGATAAAAAAATTGATTAAAAATGTCCAGAATCTATAATTTTTAGATCTATAAATGGCGCTTTTAGCCAAATTCATTTGTAGCTTTTGTGTTGTGTTTTTATGACAATATCTCCAAACAGTCACGGCAAACGCCCCTCCCTCAGCTTGGTTCTTCCTGCTGGAGGTTTCTTCCTGTTAAAAGGGAGTTTTTCCTTCCCACTGTCACAAAGAGTTTGCACATAGTTGTGATTTGGCGCTACATTAATTGAATTAAATATAATCCAAAACAGAATGAGTGGTGAGACGCTGTAACTGTACAAAAGCACACAAAAATAAAACAATTATGTGTGCTGGTATCTGGATTATTGACGGGCTATTGATATTTAGTTGCTTCTCTTATTCTCACCACCAAAACTGATTCACGTGAAATAAAAAATGTACCTGATCTAATGTGATGATCAATGTCATCGACTTTGATGACGGCGTCTGCTATTCCAGCCCCCGTGTCCTTGTCCCGAACCACACCCTTAATACCACGGTGCACCTAAAATAAAATAAACACGGCCTTTTTAAAAAATTAAAAATAAAAAAAAAATCAAGCCGTTCATAAACTAAAGATATAAGTAATATACCTGCTCCATGTAAGTCAGCAGCGACTCCCTGTTGTTTTCCCACTCGATGGGAAGTTCGCTGGCATGAGGAAATTTATCACAGGACAACTCCACAGTCACCTCGAAGCAGTTGGTGTGCAGATAGCTGAAGTCATTCATACCTGAAAGTAAAAAAGAAAAATATGAAAAACTTAATTTATTCAATCCAAATTATGTTTTGTGCTGAGGTGGACTATTGGTAGTTTTTCTGGTGTTGAGTTTATGTTTTTAAAGACGTAATCATGTTCAGCTAAATCAAACACATCGTGTTATTGAACTCTTTCTCCTTTGGTCGCCTGCTCGGAGTAACCCTAGTTTATCTGTTCTGACCTGAGCGGTATCGGTCATATTTCAGCCCTGCTTTCAGAACAAAATGAAGATAGTGAGGGTGATCTGCGCCTGTGCATCTTACTAGGGATACCCTCGATTAAAAAACTGTGACCTATTCTAATGTTTGTCGAACCACGTCTTTGCTGATACATACTAAGGTGTCAAAACCTGTCATTAAGTGTCCAGAAGAGGTCGTATAATATCGCCTGTATCCATTCAGTCTCCCCTATTTCACCCAAAGCATCTTATTTACTTTTAAATAGGTGTACATATGTATACCATCAGTTTCAGAGCAACCAGGTTTGTTAAAAAGCTGAAAAAAACTTTTGTTAATGGTTTGACAGCAACACTTTATAATACGGCTCACGACAAAAGGCCTTAATTCCTCTGTAACTAAATGAAATTTCAATGTATTTTATTTAAAATTACAATGCAGTTATATTTACCTACATATACTTAAAGGTAGACACCAGAATAACAGGGTAACAAGTGTTTTTCACAGGTAACAAAGAAATGATTATACTATTATTAAATTTAAGCAGACTGTAAGTAACCAAGTAATGCGTAAGTAATTTTAGGTAGTGAAAAAGTTAGACCTAAGGTCACATATGTCTGCAGATTCTAATGGTATTATTTTTGTCTTGTAAGCTGATAAGGAAGATAAACAGAACAATAATTAAATGTTCATTTAAGAAACAAAATAGAGATTTAAGCTTTAAACCTGACTTTAAAAACACTCGTTCTTACTTCCTGGTACATTGTGCCAGTCGGCGCCATTGATGATGTTGTTGTATCTCAGGAAGTCCTTGTTGTGGCACGGCCGCCGGTCATGGTTGGACATCACCTGTTTTGTATTACGTTAAAAGTACACTGTTCACTTACTTTCTTTAAGATGTTTTGTAGTTTAAGAGCGTGGAAGGAGCGGTCACCTGATTGGTGCTGGCGTACACTACCGCCAACCAGCGGAAGAAGCTCTCATCAGCGGTGGGAGTGTGCTCGCGAGGCGCCCAGTCCCGTGTCATGTCGTACGGGTAGGTGACCACCAGCTCTCCACCGTGGAGGTTGGCACCCAGAACAAATGGGATGTTCTGCATCCAGCTGATGACAGCTCGAGTCTCTGACGCCACCTGATGTTAAAGTTGGCGATTTGGTTAAAACGTGAAATCAGGTTAAACTCGAATCTGTTTTAGACATTCGGGTGACATTTTAATGCCAGTAAATACTGGACGGTATCCCCAGAAAACACGATCCTGTGGATATCTGTCCACGTTTTTAGCTGTTTTACAAGCTTGTGGAACAAACAAGCATCGATTATAACCCTCCTGCAGCTCCTTCCCTCCTCTACCCTCTAGATGCATTTGAATTGAGACATCCTTCAATGTGTTGTACTGAGATTAACTTTGAGATCACAGGCAGGAGGAAAGAGGAGACAAGGAGGCACAAATTAGCCAAAAGAAAACATTTCGGTATGACTCATCACAATCTAAGAGCTAAACCTGCAAAATTACAGGAAAAAAAACTGGAAGCTTATTAAAAGGACTTTGTCCTATTGTTAGAAAAACTAAATTTAAAATGTTTTTATTTTAAAAAAAACAAACCTTTTTTCTTACTTTTTTCTAGTTGAATTCTTTAAATTACATTTTTGTTTTTATTTGTTTAATTTTTAATGTGATTAATTATTTATTTATTTATTCTGCCAATCTTTAAAACTGTCTGACTGTCTGGATGATAAATAAAGTTAAAAATAAAATGTTAAATTTAGACATGTTTGGTTTGAACAATCCACATGACCCTGATCCACTTGCACAGGTTGTCTTTACTGATGCCTTTTCTCAGGACTGAGTCGATATGAACATACTGTAAACCTTCACCCTCATGTTTAACCCGTTAGGATTAAAACGTCATTAAAGGTGATGATCTCAAAGTTTAAAATAATTCTACAATAAAATGTAAATATGAAATTGAGAGGCAGGAAAACAGGTGATGGAGATGTTTTTTGGGTGTTTGTTACTCATGTGTCTCACAAAAGCTTCTTCGGTGGTGTACTGTTCAGGGATGGGGAAATAGTGGTTGATGAGTTTGGACCGGTCCGTCTCCAGCTCGATGGCGGTCCACATCACTGAGTTGAGGTCAGCAAAGTTGTGGTTCATATCGATGCCTTCATAGCTATAACGTCCCAGCGACCAGCCTGCCAGCTCTGAGCCCTGAACGCCAAAGAAAACAGGATTAACTCCTTTCAGTTCCGGTAATGTATTACTCTCATATGTCTGGAGCTGACATTCAGAGCTGACAGCGGAGTTTCCTGCACCTTTTTAAAGGCCATCTCATATCCATCGGGGTTCATGGAGGGCAGAAGGTGGATGCGGGTCTCTTTGACCAGGTGCACTATGCGCTGGTCTCCCCGTTTATACTCCTGGCAGATGTACTGCATGAGATTGAGCAGGAGCTCTCGTCCCAGCACCTCGTTTCCATGCATCCCTGCAACATATCGGAACTCTGGTTCTCCTGCAGGGGGCGCCAGACACAGAGACGGGAAGGCTGGTTCATACCAGACTTTTACTTGTCATTTGGTTAATGCCTTTTAAGATTTAAACACAAATCTCATCAAAATTCTTTATGTGCAGTGGATATCATATGCAACAGCTTTTAATACACCTGCAGTTTGATGTTTTACAAGCAGAGTTGCACAGATCAGAGGGCCACATACTGCACATTCAATGGCAGGCATCTCTGAAATGTCACACGTTATTCTCAGAAGTGTTCATGAGGAGGACTCTGAGCTCACTTCACTGCTAACAACACATACGGCACATAACACACAGTTTTTGAACAGCGAGCTGTGCAGTAAGCAAATATATTTTAAATATGAAAATGGCTCTGAGGCTATTTAAAACGCTTTAAAGCACAGATTTAAAGCTCTTTCATATATCTATATCGAGATACATAGAGAGATATAGATATATATATAGAGAGAAAGAGAGAGATATAGTAAGATAGCAGCTGGATAGCGTAGTGGTAAGACTACACGCCTCTGGCGTGGGAGTTTCAAGTTCGATTCCCACCTGGGGTGTCTGTATCCAGTAAGGGTCCCCATGCTGCTATCACAGCTTAGAGATTGACGAGCTACAACACATATGCTACGGCAAGGGGGAGCCAGGATGACAGGTCAGGGGGGAGATATCATCACCCCTCCCAGTGTGGTGTACTGCCCTTCTACTAGGGGAACAAGTATAAACTGAGTATTCAATTTCTTGTTCACACTATGTTGAAAGGTCATAATCTATTGATGACACAACCATCAGCACCTGTAAGAAGAATGAAAAAGTGGCTAACCAAACACAGACTTCTTTTTTTTTCCCCGTTCTTCCCACTGTCTTCAACATAACCTGAAACATCCTGTGGCAGTGATTATTTTTATTTTTTATTTTTTTTTGCACCTGTGATGGGATTTTATCGACAACCTGGTAGAAATGTAAATGAGCGGAGCATGGTCTCCTGTTGTCCCTCTGCTTGACTGTGCTGCATTCACTGGCATGTATTTTTGGCGGGAGATACCCTACCTACCACTCCGCTGCCACGCGTGGCTGAGCTGACGAGGCCAAAGAAAACATTTGTACACCTTAAAGCAAACGAGGGAGAACTCTGGACTGTTTATGTGTCGCACAGTACTGCACTGTATCTGAAGAAGGGCTGAAAGACACGGTCAGAACCAGCATAGTGACCCTCTGACCTCTTAGATTACTGTCTCATTAGGGAAGAAACAGCATGGCAGCACAGCACCATGTGTAAGATTCAAGGTTTAGTTAAAGCTTTTTAGATTGTAGCTTTCTTATGAAACAGTGAAAGCCCAGATTAAAAGGTAAATAAAGCTGTAAATAATCTACACATAATTTAAAGACACGTTATGTTGAGGAATACTTTGACCTAGACGGAGTATACACAAAGACAACAAAGAACAGGCTCCATGATAAACCCCTGTGGAACTCCAGATGTCATAACAGCTGATCCACAGGAGTACTTTCTAGTGACAGCTGAGAAAATCCTGAGTTTAAGACAAGATTTAAACCAGTGAAGAGCCAAAGCCCTGACTCCTACGCAGTGTTCCAAGCTCTCAATAAGTAAATAATGATTGCAGCCATGTGCCATGTTTCTATTAGAAATAAGACGTTCAGCTTCTGAGAAGTAAACAACAACCATTAAAAAAAACCAGTGAGGAGGAGGTGGGACATCATGAACACGCACAGAGCACCACTGCCACCCTCAGGGAATTTGGGGGTCCTCTGCTTTGTTTGCTTTGCACATGGATACTCTGACATCCAGACTAGAGGAGCCAGGGATCAAACCACCGACATTCTAACTAGTAAGACTGGATTAAGCTTTGATTTGTGATCAATAAACTAATGATTTCACTGACGAGCTTTTCTTCCTAAAGTTAAGCTTCCTCCTCCTGAGGCTTTCACATTTCTCTGTAAGTCTCACCCAGCTCGTGTTTTCCTGGATTGTCGGAGATCTCCATGACGTAGAGCTTCAGCCCCGTGTAGCTCTTCCCGATGCTGTAGATGCGGGTGATGTCAGGGCATGCCTCATGAACCGACTTCATCAGCTGGGAAAACAACAAAACGTGTTTCACTGACACTGACAAGTATTTCCAAGGCAACTGTTTTGTAGCCTCAGTGGAAGTGAGCTAAGCTTAGATGATGCCCAGACAAAATTCGAGTGCATCATTTCAGGCCATCTCAGCAAGAAACAAATGATAGGTAACAGATGTGGGGTAAACTACTATACAAATGGGTCATTAGAAATTAATTATCTGAAGCTTCCTCATTTAGTCTGTCTTTGATCAATCTGATGTATTTATCCAACACTGCTGTTTAGAAAATTAAAGTTCAAAAACTGTCAAAGAAAACATAAAACACACACAAAGTGAGTAAGATGGCACAGGGAAACTTCTTGTCACCGAAGAGGCGTATAAACATTTCATACGTCTACATCCCATAAATCAGCCATGTCAGAACTGTGGGTATGTTTGGGGAAGACGGACCTGTGTTTGCTTTGGTTGTTTGTTTTCTGACCGTCAGATTCAAAGAGCTCATAGCGGCAGCACAGTGAGGACGCTGCTTCCGGGGAATGAAACCTCTGTATATTTGCTATATTTACACACACACACAATAAAATGTTCAGGATATAACAAGCACCTTTCTCATCTCCTTATAGTTGTGGTGTCTGAAGTCCAGCTTGTCTTTGAACTCTGTGGGCTCTGTCTGCCATGGATAGATACTATTTGGATCTGCAAGATGGGAAACGTGTCACTTTAACCAAATACATATATCTATATGAATGTAAAAAAATATTTCCAGCCAGTGGCTTCTTGCACCTGGGATTGCACAGCCCAACACCTCAGCTCTCAGGCAGATGTCCCCCTTCGTCCCATTCTGGTACCAGGTCTGCGGGTTGATCCGAATGTAGCGGGCCACTGTGAAAGTGCTGAAGAGGGCAAGGATGGGTGTCTCTGCATCTTGGTTTCCTTCAAATATCTGTGACACAAGGACACATTTAGGTTAGCAACTTAAAATACAAATACGATTTTTTTTTTAGTTATTTGTTTTAAATCTGTCACCTCTTTCCACTGTATTTATGTAAAAAAAAAAAAAAGTTGCATTATAGTACAAAAATATTTTCATAACTGAGGAACAGCACATTGCTCTATCACTGCAAGCCATGAATGTTAACTTCAGTTTCTGCATGCTTGTCATATTTTGATCTCCTCTGATTTTCATTTCTTGCTGATTTTCACCACCTGAATTTGAAAGTCCCGTGCAAAAAAGAAAAGAACAAGGTTGGATAAAGCACATCTGGCAGATCGTGCCCAGCTGTGGCTGAGTCACACATCCCAGACAGAGCAAGGGAAAAAACCAACCCCAACAAATCTGCACAGTTAAACCAGTTTTTGCGTTTTCAATAACCGAACGTCACTGCGAAGACAAACTTTGCCCTCATCCTGTAAAAATGAAATAGCATATAATCTTTAAATGTGCCGCATCAACACTACGGACCAAACTTTCCTTTACAGGACTTTGTTGGAATGATGGTAACAGCTTGCGGGTAAATTAAACTCTAATGGCTTTTCCTTTTTTCTTGCATGAAGTGGGTTCAAGCTTCTGTGGTGCTAGTAAGACAGTATAACTCAAAATTATTTCACAAATACAAGAAAAATGTCAAGCAATACATCCATTTGCTTATATTATTTTAAGCTGCATTCTTTCATAAAGAAAGGCTAACCCGCAAAAGGCCGACCCGTTACCTTTAACAGATAAACCCAAGACAAAGAACAGCCTTGTGACTTGTTTTATAACCAGCTTAGAAAGTGAAATGTATATACAGAGTGAGGGGAAGATCAGAGCTTGGATGTTCACTCACAGCCTCTTCAGTCCCGTTCATACATGGCTTCCAGACCAGTGTGTCATTGCTGAACTGCACCTTGTAGGTATGCACAATGTCCCAGCTGTTTGTGAACAAAAAACACACATCTGGGTTGTAAATATGGCACGTGATATGACCCAGGCTTTTTAATTTAATCAAGACATTACCAGGTTTCAGAAAAAGAACACAACCTGAAGACAGAGCAAAGCCTGCGTTTATGTGTCTTAAATTAAGTAACATTGAGTAACATCTCACAGTAGGCAGACTTTGGGAACATTATCTTGAACTTAAAAATGAAACAATACTTCCATTCTGCCCTGAAACCAGTTTCCCAGCAGGCTTACTGATTTCTAACCCACCAGCACTGACCTCCAGATCGAGTTGCGCCCCTGCAGGATGACACCAGTGAAGCGAGTCAGCAGTCGAGCGTCGACCTCCAGCCACTGCTTCTTATCTCTGTACTGAGCACACCAGGCCCCATCATAGATATCTCCATCCTCTGTTCCAGACTGCCACACACAAATGGAATGCACTGTATTTATGATGCTTTTGCAAGTATAGCCTGAAGTGCAGCGATGGATCTTTTTTAAAATTCTGTGGGGTCACCTGGATGTTGAGTCGACCCCTGTGGGGACCCAGGCCTCGGCGCTTGTAGGACGAAGCCCTCAGCTGTGTGTCTTTGACCTTCAGTGACTCGAGACCCAATGGAGGACATTCTGAGACAACCAGAAGGGCTTTATCAGCCATTTCACTTAATTATGATTGCAATTATAGGAGAAGGGGCCAAAGTAAGTGTGAGCCACAGTTCGACAGGTAGAAGTCTGATTTATTTTAGAACGTTATTAAAAGACAGAATACCTGTGAACTGTCAGTTTCTGATTATTTGGTGCCATCAGACAGAACGCGCTGTTGGAAAAAAGGGTTTTCTTATTTACACTGAAGCGTGTTAGATTATTTTAAAATGCAAATGTTCAAATCAAACTACCAGGAACTTGTGGCTCAGCGTGCTTTGACGCCCTGCATTAATATGTAATTGTATAAAATATTCAGAAGCATACATGCATTGCATTTAAACAAACATAACCTTGCCTTGTACATATTTTACTGAACACATGCACACACGTTTCTCGTGAATAAAAAGCTGAGAGTTGACCCCTCAAAAGCATTTTTCACATTTTTTTAGCAGATTAAATAAAAAGGCAGACGCTTCCATACAAGACTCACTTGTATGATGAATTTGGAAATGCTCATCATTATTGTTGAGCTTCTAGTGGGCAAATCTGAACCCCTCTGTACAAGCGCTGAGCGGAAACATAACTATTATTATTTTATGTTTTTAAGACTTATACTTTTTCATATCTCTTCATTCTTGATGGGCTTACAAATTAAGCCAAAGACGACAGGTAGAAAACAGAGAAAGCTGAAGAAGTGAGGTTTCTGTAAACCTGTTCAGGGGCTCTGCAGCCGTGAGTCCTCAGACAGACTCTCACTGTCTGCCGGCTTCAGCTCGGTTCAAAACGCCTCCTCTTAGGAAGCTTTATTAGCTGCTAAAAAGTGTCGGGCCAGAATATAGAAGTAGCATAGATGAATGCTAAATGTTGGTGGCATTTCCTGTAAAGACCTTTTCCCCCTTTTGCCTTGCACTCCTGTAGGATCTCTTTCGAGTTGCTTGTGAGTCAAAATGTGTCTTTGTTGCTGCTGACCACGGGAATCCTGCCAAACCACAAATTTATTCTCAAACTTCTGAAGCAGAGCCAATGACAGCTGGCAAACTCACAACGATGCCCGGATTACACTCAGCTTTGACTACATTAAAGGAATCCACAACTGAGCTGATTAACTGTGTAAATAAATTCCACCAGGAATTTTTCTGGAGGTAGAAGAGAATTATTGTGCCTCTTTCATTGTACTCCAGCACTAAAGATTTCATCTTTCATTTAAAATGAATGAAGCCATAGAAGATGTTTTCCTGACACTCGCTCTTTGCTGCTTCCTGTTGTTCTAAAGTTCAGTTGAAGTCACACTCATATTAACTTATGCATCATGCTGCTGATGAATGAAGGCACGAAAACACCTCCGCTATCAACCAGGAAGAGGCAATATTATAAGTTTGACACGTACTTATTCTCAACATGCAACATTTTCTGTCATATCACTCACTGCTAATCTCGCCCCACCACTGTCTGACAGGCCTGCATGGATTTTAATGAGCACTGGCTCTGATCTGACACAACATGACAGCTTGCCTACTAAGCATTTATTTCTAGCCAGCCTCTACTGAGCTAACCTTCGATCATTCCCTCTGTACACACAGATTATGCAGACAGATGCACTATACACACACACACCCTTACTCAGCTGGCACGATTTCCGGTCCAGTACACAAATATGAGATATGTACTGTATATACATATTACAAGGGAATATGCACACGGCAGAAACCAGACTGTGCATAATCACACTAGTAACTACAAAAAACTTCTATTTCGTGATGTGTGTTAACTACAGGGACTAAGTTCAGCTCAATCATATAAGAGAGACAAAAATCAAGAGACTCTAAGACTAAAAGGAAGCTAGAGGAAGATAATACAACTCTTTAAACTGATGTGAAGGAGGAGGAAACTCATTGTATATGGTACAATACATGATTTTTTATCATGTTGCCAATGTAAATAAAGAAGACTGGCAGAAGCAGAAAGGTGAAATCTGTGAGCAGTTCAGGAAAAGTCTGAGTCTGCATGTTTTTTTTTCAAGGGCTTCATTAAATCAATTTTGCGTTCATATCATGAATACCCGTGTTTTTAAAAGTAGTTGCAGGTGGATGGAAGCTTCTGCCAGGCTTTAGTTTGAGCTGAGTTTGAGCTTGCACTGAACGAGTGTAACACACAGCAGTTATACACCAGGCTGATTTAAAGTGTAAGTTTTTACATATACAGTATGCCTCCATTCAGCACTGCCTTGAGTTTGAATGTCACAATATTAAACCCATAAATGGCTCTTATTTGAGCTAATTTAGGAAATGGGTTGGTTTGTTTGTTACTGTCTGGTGTGAGTGTGAGCTGATAGTTAAATTTCCCTGTTAGCTTCATTTTTTTACCTTGATGCATTTACTGGATGCAAACTGAATTTTTCCTGACAGTAAACGCACCTCTTTCAAGCAACCAAACCTGTTTGCTGCTAACATGTGACTGATGTCTGATGGGCATACTGTATACTTTGGGGCTAACCCCCGATACATACGTGGGGCTGTTTCTGTGGCCACTGATTGGCTCACTCTTTTTTTGACCTGGGGTTTTGCTCTTTCAGCAGCATTTGGCTTCTTGCTGATGACTTTGGGTTTCTTCTTTGCTACCTTAATGCTTCTGGTGGACCTCTTTGCTATAAAAAAGCAAACCATTTCATGCACAACAGAACATGCATTCCTCATACAATATCAACATGCAATATATCAGACAGGACAGTTTACCATGGAGCTTTGCTTTCAAGGAAAATAGCTATATTTTAATCTTTTGCAGAGAACTAGATGAGAACTAGACTTGATATTACTCTCATATATTTCCATTAAATATGAATCGGCTTGCTTATTTTAACACAGAAACTGGAAAAAGTCCTGCACAAACAACGACTGTTTGAAAATTCAAAAAGGTTTAACTGTGTAGACAAGGCCAGATGTTTCTTGGTGCTGTGCATCATTTTTGATGGGACAGATGACTCTCGCAAAGAAAACAAACAAGAAGTTACCCCCTGCGCCCCAGGCTTGTGAGACACTTAACATGCATTGAATTAAATAATGAGCTCAGTAAAAAAAACTAATAACCCCTTTTTCAGTGATGTCAAAGAGTTTTTTCATTTCTTTACTCATTTTCAGAAAAAGAGCCACAACAAGCAGCACAAACCTGAGACGACATTCATGTAAATGTTGCGGTAGACTCTCTGGTTATACATCTGCTCGCTGTGCAGTTGAATATTCCTGCATTGCCAACATTACATATGACTGGTTTTAAAGAGAGTTGCCTTCTTTTTTCGTCTCTCAGCCATCACACAGCCCATCTGGTTTTCATCAGCAGGAAACACACGGGTAAAATGTTTCACTGCACCCTCTGCAGAATGTGGAACATCCTCCCCCAGCCCTCGGACAATGACTCTCCGACCGCAGATATGCAAACACTAACACAGTCCTTTTACACTCTGAGAATCTAAAAAACTTTGGGGTCAACTGTGGCTTCAAGTTGTTGTTGGAAGTCCGTCGCTTCATCAGTGATTAATGCGACCATGATCAGAGTTGGTAGACAGTTTGTTGCATCTAACTTTCAAAGAAGTTACACTGGATTTAAAGTTTTGGCTGCTTTGTTCTCTTTCACTGTCATGATGATGCACTTACACTGACACTGTTTTACCACAAAGGCTGTTTTTGCTTACGGGAAAAGTAATGAGACGTGTAAAACCAAAGGACAATCAGTGGAGTTCATTTGCTCTCATGTAAGCTTTTCCATGGAGAACCCTTTGAACTTAACAATTTGTCATCAATTTGAGATTAAACAGCATTAAAGAAAATGAAAAACAGAAATAAATATTAGTTTGTGTCCACTCACCCAACTCTGGAGGACCACCTTCTTCTTCTCTTTCTGTTTTTTTACCCGCAGCTTCACTCCGATGTTCTGGAGCTGTGGTGGGTTTGCTTATTGACTTATGATACCTGGTTGTGAATCCTGTGGTGGAAACCTCAGTATTATTGGGTTTCCCTGCAGAAAAAAGGCTCTTGTTTGAAGTTAAAGCTGTGTTTAAAGCCACAGTGACTCTCGCTGTAGTTGTGCCATCTGCAGGTCTGCTTACAACAACAACAAATGAGCCACAGTTCAGATAGAAAAGCAGAGTGATGAGCAGAAATCCTGCCATAGCAACTCTCCCCTGCAGAAAACCCTCTAACACTAACTTCTCATTCAACCTCTGTGACCCGCTGCTCTGCAACTCCATCAAGTCCACAGAAATGCAAACAACTTCCTGTTGTATATAGAGGCTAAAAAATAAACCTTAGGATGATGGGATTTTGGTAAGTTACCAACCACAACTGCCAATAAATCCTCTGAATTATAAGGATATGCTGGTTTTCTTTCTTATTTTTAAAAAAAAATAATAAATATGGATTTCTGACAGAAACATTAAAAAAAAAATCCCGCCTTAGTTGGAATTCCATTTTGTTGAAAAAAGTAAGATAGAAATGAATGAAGACACGGGAAGACAAATAAGTAATTCAAAAACTTTTACAGATTTAACCGTAGGATATGTTCATTGGTGCAACAAGAAGAAACCACATCCTTTTTACATGCTGCCAGTATAGGAAACAATAAAAGGCTCCAGCATCTTTAGAATAAATTATCTTTTAATAATTCTTTGAAATTTTCTTGACTTGGTAAAATAATAAAAATAATTCTGGTGACAATGATCAGAGTAGAGGTACATTATACTTTTTACATTTGCGCTTTTATTTTGAAGGATTTACAAACCTTCCTTACCTCGCTGGCTGACCGGACGGTCCTCTCCTCTCTGCAGAGCTGCTGTACCGACAGCCATGCGCCAGTTTATTCAGGGATTAAACTCAGGAGGCGCAGAATTACCAAAACATCTTCCAGCACTCAGGGAGGCAGGAAATGAAATGTAGACCGAGCTGCCTGTTAAAACTTCAGATGTTTAGTGATGTTTCTTTTCACCTTTAAAATGTGGAGGATTTCTTGAATTATGTCACAATGATTCAAAAGCACTGGAGTGGATTATTTCTTTTGTACAGACATCACATTTCACTGCTCTGGTTAAACAGCTTTAATGGCACAGACAGAGGGCGTTACACAGGATGT
>VUQG01002247.1:51848-71809 GCA_015106755.1 Etia nguti
AAGTGCAAACCCCCCCCCCCAAAAAAAACACTTGACATATTACACCCTTTTTCCAAATGATAACCAAATAAGTGGCATTTTATCAATCACCAAACAAAACTACTGTTTTCTGTCCAAGATCAGCAACATTTGAGGAATTCAAAAATTCTGAGTAACATGTTCTTCATCTTACACTTTTTTTTTTTTTTACGCTAAATGAGAGGAACCAACCTGCAACCATGAACTTTTTAACCAGATGTTACTGAAAAAAACAAAAATATATTTACATAAACAAACTTTTAAAAAGAGTCGTTTCGAGTATTTGCACTCTCACCTCGGACCTCTCTCCTCCCGCTGAAGCGCTCTGAAATAAAAGTTGGAAATGCTCGCGTATTGAACAGCAGAATCTTATTTATTGAACAGCCAGTGAAAATGTGCAGAAAGCTTTCCTTGAGGATTTTGTCGAGTACAGTTGGAGAATCTGTGGAATCACGTTTTATTCGCATTTTTTATAATTAGTTGGAAAAACTGTCACTGAAAACAACAACAGCTGGGTGGCCTACAAATTATTAAATACCATCACTGTTCATCAAACTGCTTCCTAAGACACACATGAAATGAAAACTTTATTTGTAAAAAAATATGCAACAAACCTAAGAAGCTGAGTTAAATAAGACTCTGCTGTGCAAACACCTCAAACTGTCGGAAGCTGTCAAAATTCACATGTATATTTTTTAATGACACAAAAACTTCTTAAAATCCTGCTCAGTCTTTGCATTTTTAGTCACTACTGTGAAAAACCGACTGTGTTCCCGTGAATTTAAACCTCTGAAGTCCACCTGAATCT
The DNA here is from genome assembly GCA_015106755.1 of Etia nguti. Taxonomy (NCBI): domain Eukaryota; kingdom Metazoa; phylum Chordata; class Actinopteri; order Cichliformes; family Cichlidae; genus Etia; species Etia nguti. The sequence continues at coordinate 52,675 of VUQG01002247.1, forward strand.
GAGAAGGATTCATTAGGGCTGCAGAAGGTTAAATAAATCAAAGTGGGCGGAGCCATGTCCAGACTGAGGACAGCATCAGTCTCTTCTCCTGAGGTTTGTTTTGTTTATGGTTTCCAGAGCTTCAGCAGGCCGTCCTCACTGTAGGTGGAGATGAGGTTCTGGTGGGGGTGGTGGGCGATGCCGATGACATCCTTCTCGTGGACCTGGAGATGGGAGATGTAAGATATTATCAAGATACACCAAAAACATCAAGAGTGAAACAGAGTGGAGCTTCTTCCAGTCTGAAGTGATGGATTCACACAAAAATTACCCGTTATTTTGCTCATCAGCTGCAATACTAAAACAATCTCTCCAACCTCAGCTGCTGTTTGTAAAATGTAAACACATCCACACATTAGCATGTAGTGGTTTATAAACGTGAGGACACTTTTACGATATCTCATCGTTATTTACACATTTAATTTCATACATGACAACTTCCTGTGAAGTGTTATAAGCAGGCTACAAGAGAATTAGCTAACACTGCTGAGAGGACCAGTCACCGGCTATGGCTAAAAAGGGCTGACATCACTTGGGCAGCTAAAGCAGTCAGCTAACCGCGAGACACACGCCCAGGATTGATCGACCCGTGGTGGGCCTGCCTCAACAGGGCGTCGAAAGGGTAAAGCATAACATTAGAAATTTTGCTGGTTGGCTGATACAGCTGTCTCAGGGCCTCCTGGGGACTGTGCAGTTAACCTCATGGTAGTGAAACCAAAAGGAGGAATGAAAGAATAGGAAAGAAAAATGTTCCGCTCTTCTCCCCCCTGCTCTTCTTCCCTTTTCTGGGAGGCAGTTTACCGCTTACTGGAGTTCAAACTTTGATGGGGAGGCCACAAAATTAAAGATTCTCTATATTTTATGCTCTTGTAGTAGAAAAAAATTAATTAAATAAATAAATATAATATATATATATATTATGGAAATATGGCACTTACTATCATCTTTGAAAGCAAGAATTATGTATCATGCAGTTTTAATATTTGTCATGAACCAAACCAGCATGAAAATCACTTGAGAATTTAGCGTTCTCCACATTGCAATCATCGCTCCAATGAAAGGCAGTTACCAGTATATACATGTATATAGTCTTACAAGGAAGACAAGGCAGCTACACCCCCCCTTCAATGCTGACTTTAAAACTTCAGTGATAAGAGCTTGCAGGAGGAACAGGAGGGAATACGATGTGGTATTTTTGGAAACTTTGATCCTGAGTGCCGTAACGTACCGTCAGTGTTCTCTCCAGCTTGCCGGTGACTGTGCTGAAGCAGTAGAGCACAAAGTCTTCCCCCACGCAGTAGATCCACTCGCCGCGGGGCGACAGAGTGCAGCACACAAAGTCACCACCTTCCCTCTTACCGGAGCTGAAACTCCTCACGATCTGCACAACAAGAAAACAGCTTAATACCTAGAAGACTCCGGGGTTTACTGCTCCGAGTTTAGGAGAAAACCCCAAACAACTGTTAGTGATTTCATGAGTAATGCTTTTAATTAAAAATCTCACAAACACAAATTTTATTAACACTTTGCAGCGCCTGAAACAGACGCGTACCCATCAGCGTGCCGACATGAACTGACCTGTCCCTGCATGTTCATGATGACCACTGTGTTGGAGCGGTTGCAAACGACAAAGTGCTCTGGGTTCTTGGGCAGCAGGATGACGTTGTTGACTGTGATGTCAGTGCCGGCTGACGTTCCCAGGGGCTTGAAGGTGCTGGTGCACTCAGTGGTCTTCACGTTCCACACCTGAAGCACGTTGAACGTGAGCGGGAAAGCAAGAGGCATTATGAGGGAGAAGTGGATGACAGGCGTTATTTTCAGTCAGCTGCCTCTCTTACCTTTACTGTACCATCAGAGGAAGCGCTGATGATGTGATGGCCGTCCGGAGTGAAAGTGACCTCGTTGACAAACGAGGAGTGACCGCGGAACTCCTTTAGAGTTTTACCCGACTTCAGTCCATGGATTCTTATGAAAAACAGCAACAAACAGGGATGATGTTGAAATAATAACATTATTTAAGGAGATTTCCTGAAGAGGATAGTAGTTTGAATGAAGATTAGAAGAACAGTAGTCTATTCAGCCTTGTTAATTTCCTGTGATTTTGGTGACTTGGCACTATATTTTCCGTTGCTGATCAAATACAGACGCTAAGATGGAATGCCACTGTTTCTGTGTGTTGCTGGTAAACATCTGGGACTTTAATAGAAACAAAAGTAACTATGGTATCCTTTTAAATCAACACTACATTAATGTTACAGAGGACCAAGACTAAATATCTTCTGCCCAGCTCTACAATTAATGTTATCATTTATTAGCCATAGCCAGTAGTGCTACCGTAATCATAATTTACATAACTACATGGCTAATGTTAACGTGTGTGCCATTCAGGTAAACAGTCTGTCTAGTACCCAAACCTGGAGCTTTATTGAGCTCTTGAAATACCTTGTTATTACTGGTTGGGTTGTTTGTTGCTACTGTTCATGTGTTCAGCTGTTTCAGAGGAGCCACCACTGCTGATTTACTGACACAAAAATGCAGCTTTTATTTGTGTATTTAATAATTCAAGACACAATTAGTATTGTCTTTTGTTGCCAATGGTAACAGTGTTGTTAGTATTTAGGCACCATCTGTTGTTACATAAGAGAACTTCAAATGGACAGTAGCAGCCACTCGTACACTCACACAGAGTGGACAGCAAAGAGAGAGCCCGAGTGGAGCTGACAACTACGGTTCTTCTTAAACTACCAAAATAATCACGATAAAAAGCGAATCACAGTCCTTTAATAAACTTGGTAACAAGTGATCTTTTCACCTGCTCCCATCCACCTCCTACATGCTCGAACACAACCAGATCACACTCATGATCCCATTGCCTGCTTTGAAGTTTGGTCATCATGGACATCCGCACTAAGATCATTCATTTTGTGACAATTAAACAACCTCGCACGTCCTTAGTATGAGCTTTAGATTTTGGGAAATAATAGTGGTGCGCGTGGCAGCCATAACAACTGTATTATCTTTATTTCACACCACAGTCGCAGTGAGAAACTAGAAGTGAGTGCATGATTGAGTTTATTGTGTTTGGGACACACATCGTGCATTATGGGGGCTAGAAAACACCACCCTAATGGCTGCACACCCTCCTCTGCTGCCCCACCCCGGCAACGATGTTGTCATCGGCAATAGGACGACAGGAAAATGGAGCAGATTGCCTGACATTAATAAGCAATATCAGCACTGAGATCAGTAACATCTTAACAATTATGATCCCTGGTAAGGATAAACAGCCAGATATGAGTTTACCTGATGGTCTGATCAAAGGAGGCACTGAGGAGCTGGCTGCTGTCCTTGCAGAAGCTGAGACATGTTACTCCTTTGCTGTGAGCACGCTCGAACCTCCTCAAACACTGACCACTCTGGATCTTCCAAACCTACACAGACACATACAGTTTGTTTGAAACTCGTGTTTTAGTACAACCAGAAAACACACGAGTGAATTTCTTCTTGATAGGTTTTCTAATTTTATACCAACAGATATTGTTATATAGCCTAGACATGGGCTGCAAGTACAGAACTGGTGAATGAAACACAGAAGGACAATGACAGAAAGTGAAGTACACCTGGTCCTCTATACCTTAATCTTTCCATCCTGGGCTCCAGTGGCCAACATCTCTGTGTCCCGACTGAAGCCCATACACAACACGGCGTCATCCATCATCATGAAGTTATCCTGAGCCTGGTACTTCAGATCCTGGAAACACAAAAGATATATAATAATTAAAAATCACTGGCATAAACAGAGTGATATTTAAGCAGAAACTTCATCTGCCTTTCGTTTCCCTTCAACCCACCTTCCTGATTTTGCCAGTTGTGAAGTTCCACACTTCAATGAAACCGTCCACAGAGCCAGTGACCAGATACTGACCATCAGGGGAGAATCGGGAACACTCCACGTGAGATTTCTGTCCAAACTGCGCAGGGAGGAAAAAAAAGAAATCACGTCAGAACAAGTTAAGTCATGAACTGTTAATAAGGCCTGGCCACAGTGAAGAAGCTGACTAATACAAATTGCCATTTTGGGATAGTGTGGGTACCTTGATGTGTCTGCTGAGCTGCGTGGGAAAGCGCTCCTCCTCTACATCTTTGACGGCAGCTTTACCTCTGAACAAGTCAATGGTCATGCCAGGAGGCAGGAGACCCTGATGCTGCTGCCACTTCAGAGCCTGCAGAAAGAAAAAGATGACGGGGGACAACATGAGCATTTGCATTTTATCTGCATAGAGGCACATATGTTATTATTCAATTTTATTTATATAGCACCAAATCACAACAAGGTGCTTTATAGTGTATGGTTAAGACCCTACAATAACAAAGAGACGATATTATGCATGCAGAATCATAATCAAGGAAAACTACGCTTGTACCTTCCTATTTTTTTTGCAAAATTCAGAGGCAAATGAGTTTCACAAACTAGTACAACACCTGCAAATTTCCAGGTCACATACCTGTCCCAGCAGAGCCATGAGACGAGAGGGAGGCACCACACTGACCTCTCCTGCCAGGGCCTGAGCGATGGCCGCCCGACGCTTCTCCTTACTGCTGCCATCTGGGTACGCCTGGATAGAATTTCAACAATCCGTAAGAAAAAAAATGCACATCTATTAAAAATGTACAGCACATTTTAATCTGATGTTCTTTCTGATCTAAAACCTTATGTTTCCAGATTTAAAAAGAGAATTTATCAAAGCCTACATTCTACTGAGGAGGAAAAAAAAAAAAATCAGGAAAAAGTGGAAAGAATAAATAAGAGTCACTTTAAGCAATTTATCTCACCTCTCTGGGATCAAAGTAGGAGCGAGCCAGCAGGTTCTCCAAGTGGATGTATCTCTCTGGCTGGGTCTGTTTCAGCATGATCATGGGGTCGGTCTGTCTGAGCAGTGAACGAGCTGCACCCAACTCTCTCAGTTCAATCAGCTCTAACACGACCTGGTGAGGGAATCAACACAGAGGCCCAACTTAAACAAACAAACAAAAAAAAGATCTTCTAGGCTTACACTGGGAGATTTGCTGGTATGAGTAACAGCAGCAGTGACACAAATGCTTAGTCAAGAATGACAAGAAAATATCTGGATAAAGATAGTATTACAAGAAACACCTGAAAAAAAGCCTTTCTGAAAAGAAACCATTAGAAATAAAGCTGGAGGATTTAGCCAAGCTTTGGACACCATCCAAAATGGTGTGAAAGCCCAGTTCAATGTGCCATCATCATCATCATCTATCACATCTATCTATAACTCTCTCAATCTAACATTCACACTTTACTGTCAACACTTCTTATTGTGTACAAACAAGCCCTCATCCCCCTTGTATAATCCCAGATGATGATAAGATGCCAGCGTCTTCTGGACCTGTTAATCAAAACTTTATCCAGACTTTACCTGTTCGTAAAGGTCTATCAAGGTCTTGTCTGGCAGCTTGAGGGACTGGATGGCTTGTAGAACAGTATCCCAGTGGCCGCTGTTGATGTCTGCCACAAAGCTCTCTATACTGTCCACTGTGTTCAGAGACACTGTAGTCTCCTCCTGCAGAGTGGCTAGTGTCCGGTGCAGATTGTTCTCTTTTAAGTACTGCATAATCAGACGGACCACGCTGTGAAAATAGACAAACAACGTAAGACAGAAGACAGCTCAGCTCAGGATGTGGTGGTCAGAAATGTTCCTGACGGATGCTCTACACTTTGAGTTATAGTGAGTTCAAATTCAGAATTTTCATGTCACAAGGTGGCGCTCTTTTTACCTGGTTAGGTTCTCATAGTAACTTACACCAAACACATAAGATTTTCTGCATTTTATATTCACTCAGTCTTCAGTATGCTCTAAGACTGAAATAGATTCTCTGGTGTGGGAATAAGTGTTTGTGCTTTACTAACACCACGGTGCGTAAATGTAGCACATAATCACTGGGACTGAAATGCATTTAGACTTTGATGCAGAAAATAAATGCTTTTATGCTTGACTCTTATCTGCTGCTATGTCTGATTATACTGACATAAATGCAGCCAATCTAAGAAGATAGATAAGAAAAAATGAGTAGGCTATTTATTGGCTATTCATCATGGAGAAGATTAAATCTGTTGAAATAATTTAACTTTAATCTGGGAACAAACTAAAGTGATTTCTCTTTCATTAGTGTAGGAAAATGCCAGTCCTGCATGCACTGAAAGTCCAGCTGTTATTTTAGAATTGAGTGGACTAATAATACATTAACTTCTAAACTCAAACTATTTTCTAGATCATCACCATCAGCGCCACCAAGGGGGTTCCAGGGGGGCAAAATTTGCTGTCCCCCCCAGAGGCCCCTCTAGCAAGACTGTCCTATGTTGGTAGTAATTTTAATAAACTTGATGGATGGATAAAACTGTTTTGAATAAATGTGTTGCCAAGAGATTGTTTTGCACCAGTAAATAGTTGATTGTGAAACACATGAAAATCTATGTGTGGTGTTTAAAATGTCAAAAGTCTTATTTATTTACAGGTATTTGATCCATATCAGGTTGCAGAAAAGCTAGTGCGTCTCAGGGCCAACATAGAGACAGCCAAACAGTTCACACTCATACATTATCTAATACTCATTTGTCTTTCCTCAACAAGTTTTCTCTTCAAGTGAACTCCATTCTGGGAGAAGGAATGTTAAGCTGCTTCTGCACAGCTCTGCTGAGAAACATTAAAGATCAATCAAGTAAAACAGATTATTATGGCTTTCAAACTCATATAATTCTTTTCTTTCTCGCCATATTTTTCAAGTACCCTATATTTGACAACAGAATAATAAAACTGGAAATTCTGTTTTTGGTGTGCCACCCGAACATTTTTATTGCCCTCAAATAGCCACCCCTATGAAAAAAAAATTCTTAAGGCATCCCTGTATGTTAAACTTGCTTTGGAGCACACCCTTCAGTCGTGATCAATAACTTGCCCTATTCTTTATTGTTACTGTGTTTGCCATAAATTTTGATTTCAAGGAGTAAGAATCCACAGACAGATGTGTGGTCATTTCTAAATAGTATCCCTGGTAACTGCTTATATTTTCACTAGTTATTTTTTCTTGCAAAAAGCCTCAGTTTACATAATTCAATTATGGATTCCTGCGAGATTTTGAATATTAGCAAATTATGAGCACCGTTTTGAATCTAGTTTTGAATCTAGTGTGGCAAATAAACCACAAATAAAGCACGTCGACAAAAAAGTGGAGTTATTGACACAAATTGAAGCAGACTTAATATCTCAAGTAATCTGGCTACTAGAGTGAGTTGTCCAGGTTGGGTTTGTTTGAATCAGTAACATATCCAGCTCATGTCAGAATCTACGGCGACTGGGAAGCGCACATCTTAAGCTAATGCTAATTTACTCACCTCTCTTTCAGTTTTGTACAGTACACAGAAGCGATTAAAATATAAATGATCAATAAATAAATATTTCATATCACATAGGTACTCTTTCAACTGACACTACCTCCACTTTCCAGTCATACACTACATACACTACAGTGTATGGCTGGAAGTTAGCTCATTAGCTTAGCACAAAAACGCTACCTACCGCTACTGCAGTTTACTGCAGGATGAAGGAGGCCTCACTGCCCAAAAATGTGATCAAATATGGAGCTTTTCAAACCCAGTTTATTTTAATAGTAACCCTGCTTTAACAATAGTTAAGCGGAGTACTTACTCTGCAGATTCCACCTCCAGAGACATGATTATTTATGTGAAAACAGCCTCCAAGACGCACTCCTAAGTCCACCGCAGAAACAAACGCCAGGAACACACGGCTACGGCAACGGAAGAAACAGGATCAGGAGGCGGGTTTTTTTTTTCTTCTCCAAAATAAAAGATTCATTTGATGCTCAAAAAAAACGGAGTTATGTTTTTGTTGCCGTTTTTTTTTTTGGATGACAAAAATGTTCACGACGTCTTCATAATGTACAAACTCTTAAACAAAAACAAATAAAGATACCAAATAATTGTACTAGTTCACGTTACTGTATTAAAAAAAAAAACCCTGTTCGATGTCAACTGACCATCTGTTTCCTGGCAGGCCGCCTCATATTATATCATACACAAAGCAAACAAACAAACAAACAAACAAGCAAACAAAAATGCTTAATTTTAGCTTTCCATTGTTATTAGTTTGGTCAGAAAAGGGTAAAAAAGTATTTTTGTGATGAGGTTGAAGTTCAACATACTTTTCTGAGAGCTTGAGTTTGGTTAGAAATTTGACAGCAAGGCCTGAACTACCATATTTGAAGGTTTATTGAAATGATAATTTCAAAGATGGGGGTTGAAATTTGTAACACAGATGATAAGTACAAAAAATACTGCTCAGTCTTAAAATGTCCCTAACCTCATCACAAAACTCTAGAATATTTTATTTATTTCATTAATAAAAATTACAAAGCTAAAATTGGGCAGTTTTAAGAACTTTTCCTTCTGCCAGGAGTTTTTTTTTTTCTTCAGGGAAATCAGAGATGGTCAGGCTGGGAATTTTTCTTAAATTTGGTCAACTGGTATGATATAGAATGACCCAGATAAAACAAAAACAGGTATCTAATCCAGTGTTGTTCAGTGTACTTAAAACTTCTTTACTTTGAATTTTTCTTAATTATTTTTCTTTAAAACTGATAAAGTTAAGAAATTCGTGTTTTATTTTGTCCCGTTTAAGGTACCTGTAATTTTTTTTTCAATATTGCCTCCAAATATTCATGTTACTTTGGCTGAGTAGAACGTAATTCAACTTCACCCACTGATTCCGCCCCAGTATTCACATTTTTTTGTAGATTTTCTCATTCTGAGATCAATTATTTTTATAAATCCTTGAGAGAGCCCCAGAGGACAGCAGAATTATTTTTCGGCTAGAAAAGATCAAATAAATTAAGATGGCTATTTAATTAATTAAGGTTGTTTGAGTGTGGACTTCCTCTTGCGCCCTTACATGGCATCAAAGCACCATTCCCAGCAGTATGGGATCTATGTTGTAGCCCCTTTTCCTCATAAGGAGCCTGTGCACAGGCAATCTCCCCCCCTCTCCCTTTTTTTTTTGCTGATCAACAGGGGGTGCTATTTGCACAGTAATGGCATAGAGGCCCTCTTGACTTCCCTCTTTCTGCCCATGAAGGTCTTTCAAGGTTATAATGATAATAGTGCACAGTACAGCAGCACTTCAGACTGCAGGCCTGGGTTTGATTGTTTTGGCCAATCATGACATAATCCCACTGTGAGCCCCATCCACATGGCAAATGAAATTGGCACTGAGAACACAGCAGATCCTGGTCGGTTTCATTTGCCTTTGCAGATGGAGAAATATATTGGGAAACGACGAGGGGAAGCAGACGTGATGGGGGGGAGTGGTGTTTCCACACAATACCATAAGACCTCAGTCATCCCGAATATATTACCATAAAAGCACAAGAAAGATGTCAGTTCAATTTTGCCATCTTTTGGCAGGACAAAGCACAGGCTGCTGTTTGGAGACTGCTTGCCGATGAGGTAGACGCCGCCATGCTGGAAGAGTGACAGCAGCACAAAAGGCTGTAATGCAATCACTCCGTCTTCTCTGGTAAAAACAAAAGAAATTTCTTTTCTATTTATGCGATGTGCCATTCTTGGTGTGAAAAATTGTTACCTCTTTCCAACATAATTAGAACACATTACCACCACAAAGAAACATAACCTGTCTTTGTGCTGTCGGGGAGGAAAACTGAGTGAAAAAACATGTTTTTACCTGATCTGTAACTGCGTTGTGAAAGAATGTCACTGCTGGTGTAACTACTCTTATCTTCTTCTCCTTTTTTGTCGTGCCAAAAAGGAACACAAGGACACAACAACCAAATGGTGACATTCATTCAAACAGCATTTATCTACCACTCACAGCCACTACATAGTTCTACATATCTAGGAAAATCTTCACAGATAAACTGTCTAGTGTTCTCATGGAAACCATTTAAATGCGGAGTCCATTTCACCTTCTTTGGTGCAGATGTAAGTGAGAGTAGGTAAACCCGAGAGGCAACAACAAGACAACCCTCAAAAAAGGCAGCAGACTGCTGCCTTCTCCTTATGCCTCCCCTAACTCATTTTCCTCTGTTTTTTGTCACTGCAGGTCCAGCTCCTCCAGGATGGCACAGCCGTACAAGACATTGCAAGGTTTGCTGCATTTAACAACACAGGCTTAAGAGTGTGGAGAAGACATGAGGTGAGCCGGGCAGGACTGTAGAAGGGCAATAACCCAGCAGCAGGCCCATATCTGCTTTTTTGTGCAAGGAGCAGCAGCAGAAGTGCTGCCAGAGCCTTACAAACCGACCTCCAGTGGACTACTCGTTACTCTGAGCAGTGTATAGCAAAGTGCAGAGGAAAAAAACCAGAGAGAGATAGAGAGCAGATGATCATGAAGGGTTCAATGCTAGGAACTGAACAGTAATGGACCCGAAGCAGAAACATTCAGTAACACTAAGAAAGGACTGGACTGTAAATACACTGAGGGCTGATTGTGAGTAGGAAATGGTAGAGGAACAAGACACAGGTCACAGGTGAAAACAAACAGCACAATAACAAAGTGGGATGTAAAACTATCACAAAGGAAGAATGAAGCCCAATTCTACATGCAGAGACTTGAAGTCTCAATAAATAACGAAGACAGAGACAAATGAACACTTGAGCACTCAGATGCATCTGCACAGGAAATCAAAGCAGGAATGAACAGACAGGGAACTAAACTAACATTTAGGGAACTAAACACAAACAACAAACTCAAAGTAGGAACTTCTTAGGAATAATCCTAGAACAGAAACCAGAATCTACTTTGCATTCTGCAAAAACACTAAAGCTTAAAATACTAGAATACACAATAGAAGCATGAACTGTAACACAGGACACCTCACAAGAAATCAAATTCACTTTAGAATAATAACGAAATGAAAACAGGAACCCAACATTTCAAATGCCGGGATAATAAAACCCAAACTCAGAGATAACAAAAACCCTGTGACTGTGACAACAGCACAACAGAACGAGACATAATGATTAGTTTGAGGAAGGAGTGCAGGAAGAAGAGCACCCAGGTATCAATGCAGGTCTGTATGTGTCACTTTGGGACCGTCTGTGATGTCGATATTACAGAGTGCTGTTAACGAGACATCAGACAGCTGCCCTACTTTCTATATTTTTACCCCATCGCGTTGTGTGGCACTATCAGCAGTTGTTGCATAACAGCTTGTGTTGCTTTGATGGAGAATATATACAAATGAAGGCATTGCAGGTGCTGCAAGAAGAAATGATAATAATTGTCAGGCATTCTATATGCTATGTTGGTTGTATGTATTTGTGTTCGGTGTTTTGAGACACAGGGGCACCCAGAGTTGGCCAATTACTATGAAAACTCTGAGAAACCTCTCTGCATGTAAAAGCTGAGACTCAATGGTGTTGCTTTTTTAGTTGGGATAAACCCAGATACGATTAAGCTACACGAAGCAGTAAATCTTTGCAATGACTTGTCAGCGAACGATGGGAACAGATGTGTGGCTGGAGTAGGATGCACCGGGCTTTCTTTGCATGCTTTCTGCTGTTCAGTTGAACTCTGAACATTCACAAAAACCGAGAAGCAGCTACAGAAGAAAAATAAACATCAAATCTCATCTTTGATGTGAAATTGGACATTATTCATCATTCACATCAGACAAGAAAAAAAACAACCTTATAGGTTTGGTTTTTCTATTTACACTGATTAGACATTAGAATCTAAAGAACATCACGCTGATGCAGTGTGATGGATTATCAGACAGACAAAGTGACAGGTTATTTCTTCAGTACTGCCTTCAAAAAGGCAGGGAATTTGGTAAGCAAATACAGATAGGTCAGTGATTTGTTGGACGAAGACACTATTTTTGTAGTTTTGCCCCTCTACACCACAACAACAGATTTTAAATCAAACATTCAAGATGTGACTGAAATACAAACTTTAATTCAACTTTAATTCCAAGGATTTTACACAAAACCTGCAGTAACTGTTTAGCAATTACAGCCTTTTTTAAAACATCACTCCCCATTTTCAGAGTCTCAAAACTAATTGGATAAACTAATGTTATTTTAAATATAAGGACTGTTTTTACTCCTTGCATGAAATTCCTTGCAGTTGGTGACTGCCTGAAGCCTAGAACCCATAGACATCCCCAAATGCTGTTTCGTCTCTTGAGTTGCTCTGCTAGACCTTTATTGCAGCCACCTTCAGCTGTTTCTTTTTTGTGGATCTCTTTACATTCAGTTTTGTATTCAATAAATGAAATGCTGCTCTGTTGGGTTGGCATCAGGTTACTGCCTTGGCCATTGAATATCCCATATCACATATCTGTACTATATCTTTGAGAAACTCTTATTTTGCTTTTGCATTTTGCTTTGAGTTATGACCCTTTTTGCATCATGTAGCCCTGTTAAATTAATTTTGGAGCATTTGTCTGAATCTGTGCAGCAAATATAGCCCTGCACACACTTCTATCAGCAGATGCCTCATCTATAAACACCAGTGACCTAGGTCCACTGGCAGCCATACATGCTGCCATCATAACACTGCCTTCACCATGTTTGACAGATGTCGTATATGCTTCAGATCATGAGCTGTTCCTTCCCTTCTCCATACTTTCATCTGCTCATTTGGTTCATCTTGTTTCATCTGTACAAAAGGTTTCCAGAAGTTTACAGACCAGTGTTTTCTGGCAAAGTCTAATTTTCAAATTCTCTGTATTTCCATTCATGAAAGCATCTGTTGATTGTAGAGCTAACCCACCTCTTTGGGAGTGACCTTGACTTGGCTCTATGTTGTTGTTTTTCTTAACCATTGAAATAATTCTGCCATCATGCACTTTACTTGTCTTCAGACATCCTTCAGGCATGTCGGTGTTCCTGAGTAGGTCAGAATATTCATTCTTTTTAAGAATGGACACTGTTGATTTGGCCACTCCTAATGTTTTCGCTATCTCTCCCGTAGGTTTATTTTGTTTTTATATGCAATTACAGTAAAAAGCTTTGAATACTTTAAATTTTATTCCTGCTTCATTTTGTCATGAAATAACAAGGGAACAAGGCTCCTGTAGCCATTAAACTGCAGTCATTTGTCCAATTAATTTTGATGGATGAGGAGTAGATGAGGAACTACTTAAAAAATGTTTGTAATTCCTAAATATTTAATGGAATGTTTTTGTGAAACACTTGAATTAAAGCTGAAAATCCACACTTCAGTCACATCTTGATTTAAAATCTACTATGATGTGTACAGAGGCAAAACTACATCAGAACATGTGTTTTATCCAATGTATTATGGACCTAACTTTACATCTACTGTGTGTTTTTCTATTGAATGCAGTTTTCAATTGACGACTGCTGGTAAGAGGTGCAAATTCTAACCTCCGGTGCCAACATTTGACCCTTTTTGTGCCCCAACAATTTAGCCCTGTCTCACTCCCCCTGCCTTTTTTGTGATCTTTTCTTTACAAAAGATCTTTATTACAGAGAAGCAACAAGGCATGACGCATCAGGAAGAAATAAATGACAACAGACATCAAGCAAACACCCCCACAGCTGGTGGGACTCAGTCTGGTTGCTTGGACCAAATGTTCCATGAGGAATTTCCCAGAAATCATATGCTCATCAGTACATGTTCTTGGCAGGCCTTTTCATCCTGATATTACCAAACTAAGCATCCCAAAAGGTCAGTAGCTATCCTCGCAGACAAAACAGTTTCTTCTTGCCAAGATTCTGAAATAGTGCAACTCAAGGTGTCGCTTTGCATGACAATATTCTGAAAATATACTAGAGTGCACAAAGCGCATCAGTAATGGATTACATGTATTTTAAAGACGCTTTAAAAACTTAAGGCATCCCCTTACTGATGCTCTTGGAATGATAACACTCAGCTCACTCAAGCCCATCTTAAACATAAAGTGTATTTTCTCCAGCATAACATTTAAAAATATAAATATTATATTCAGACAAGCCATTTTTTCTGTATAAGTGCTTTCTATCTAACACACATTCATACTCAGATGGATGCATCGGAGCAACTTGGGGTTAGAACCTTACCCAAGGGTATTTGACATGCAGACGGGAGCAGCTGGGGATCAAATCACCAACCAATCAAATGATTAGTAGATGACCTTCTCTAGCTCCTGAGCTACAGCCCAATACTTACAATTCACCCCAATTCTAGGTCAACATAAGCACTACAAAACCTGAGCAGGTATGTTGTTTTTACTGTATAGTCTTAAAGATAAAAAAAAGTGCAGGAGTCAGTTGCTAAAGGCTTGCACACATCACCAAATACATTTAGTGGCACCAGGAGGCAAACGTGCCCACTCCTTCATCAGATTATATTTATAGTCCCTTTCAATGTTTCTTTAATGTGAATTTGCATCTTTAGATCACCCAAATGTTGTTTGAGTGTTCATGCAATGCTCATTTCACCACATTTTCAGGAACTAGCTGATGAGGAGAACCTCACACAAACCTGGATGGTTTGACTCTGGAAGCAAACAATCACATCAGATGACAAAGCCTTATTGATCTGTTTGGTTTTGTTTATGTCTCTTTGAGAGCTTCACCCTTGAGTGTACCTGGCGGCCAAACAAAGTCAACAAGAGTCCATCAATATGCTGCTGAGAAGCTACTCACAGCTCCTTGCTAATGGCTGATTTTTCCACCACTCTGTCATATCTTTCATCAGTGGTAGTGGGTGGAAGGAGTGTTTTTGAGGAGAGGTATTGGTGATAGGGTAGTGATGGCAGAGTGGGGGTTATTGTCCAGGCAGTAATTCTTGATGCACCTCCCCTGCTGTAACTCGGGTCTGAGCTTTAGGCATATTGGCATAGGTATTATTCTCAATGCATGCATTAGAAAGAGCCAAAAAGGACTCAGTGAGAAACCTTTGATGGTTTCCGTCTTCTTGATGCACACAAACAGGACTCAGAACCAATGCCACAGCTGCAGGACACCATTCACGTTTTTGGAGAGGAGATTGGCAAACACAAAGATTCAGAATCGGGTTTGCTCATGCCGTGGCAGCTTGCAATGGAACGCGATAAATAACAGGTCATCAAGGTGATAAAGCATTGAGCTGGAAATGGGATTGTGCCTGTAAGGCAGCGGACCAGGCAGCACAAACGTGAACTGATATACATTAGTCCCCGAGCAGTCTGTACAAGAGAGATATGCTGCTGGGTACCCTTCTACCCGTGACAATGTAAATAGAGGCTATCCACTTACCGGGTGAATGCCGCTGCCTCTCCTCAGCTGAAAGGCTTCAGGGGCTGTGTTGTATTAAAAAAAGAAAAGAAAAAAGGAAAAACACCCACAAAGTGCTGACACAATTGGATGGTTTTGAGTGTGGTAAGAGTTCTCTTTTCACTTACTGGTTCTGCTTGTTCCAGTGTCTAAACTCATGTAAGTCTGCAACTGATTTTCCTTTTTTAGGTTCTTTCGGAATTCACTGGAGGCGTTTGTGGACATTCACCAAAAGTAGGAGCAGCTGAAATGAGGATCTAATGGAGGCTGTTTGGAAGGTTGCAATGTGTATGATGAATTTTAAGTGTTAAAATAAAAAATGGTGAAGGAACAATAAAAGCTTGTATATTGCAAACAATATTAATTTGAAGGAAAAAGTAATATTGGGACTTAAAAGATAGAAGAAAAATCTTCAAAGGTTCGTGACTCCTTTTGAGGCTTTGAGTTTGGAAGCTGTAAAAAAAAAAAAAATCCCATCACTACTTTGATGATATTCTAAAGGCCCCAGCATGCTTCAAACAAACTAGGCCATGTGTTATTTGACTGTATGTATGCAAGACAAGACAAAAGTCTTTATATCTGTTGCGAAGGACTCCTCTCAATGGTGGAGGGAAAAGCTCTTATTACAGCCTCCTCTGTCTGTGATGACAAGAACTCTGTGTCCTAGTCTCGAGAAGATAAATAATACAAATGGGAATAATAGCGCACTTCATGACAGCCTCTCCTTGAAAACATTTACTGTGATGTGCTTGAATGTACAAACAAAATCTGAAGTAACTGCGCGTGTTAAAGAGAAACCCTGCCAACACCCTTCCCAGCAGGTTGTATATGTCAGCTTTCTATTATTGTGATGTCAGAAGTGGCTTAGGGAATAATGTGACCTTTACATGCAAAATAATGGTATTGCACCAAGGCACTGTTTCAGTTTTTAGTCTTTATTGTAGTTTAGGTCCTTTGTTTTCACCTGGAAAAATATTTGCGAGGAAAAGAGTCAGAAGGGGGAAAATAATGACTTCATTATCAAACTAGAAGACTTCTACTTAGCTGCTATGTAACATGCAAAATGGTCTTTATATTTATGGTCTACCCAAGCACAATCTCTGCAGCAGCCAAAAATCAATAAAGTGCATGGGTAGCATGCAAAAGGCACAGATACCTGCAAATTAGAGCTGAGCAAAAAACAAATGAAGTACTGGAATTTCAGTCACCAAAACTGGAGCACAGACTTCTTGAACAGCCGTATTTTACCTGATAATTCCACTAAAAATCCTCCAATATGTGCCAACTAAACACAACCCAGTTCCTGTGTCAACAAAGCTGTCAGTCAAAGCAATCGTGCCCCTAACTTTAAGCCTGAAAAAGTCTAATCTCTAAAATCACTGATTTACATAAAAATGAAAATCACTGATTGTAGAGTTGTTATGAATGGGGAAACGTTGCACAGAGACTGAAACAATGCTTTGTAGCAGTCCACAGGCAAGTTTTGTAATGCTGTAAAACTGAACATTTTACACTGAAGTCTGTGGGGACTGAGTCGATTTTGGAGCTACAGTTTTAAGCACTCCTGCACCTGTTTTCTTCCACTTGGACTTTAGTTCTGATGCATATGAGAGAAGAACAATTGAGATTTTCTTACAACAAGTTAGAACAGTGAAAGCTTACATTAGACCTCTATTCCTGGTGGTGGAAATTGAGGCATTGCCTCTTTTACCCTAGAATCGAGATTCAAACCAAGGACCTTCTCTAACCCTTGAAGAATCATGTTCTGTTTATGATACTATAAAATCCTCCAAGGTGCAGAACCATAAAAGCCTCTGTTCACTCAATTGAGGCCCACAATTAAAGCCTAATTGTGTTCAGAAACCCAGTGAACAGAGCTCACAGTAGGCAGGTTGAAATGAGGTTATTATGCAAAACACAGTAGACAAAAGGAGGCTATTTGCAGTTAATTAATGTGGTAATTTCTTAGTAACTGTCTAATAATTTATACAGTAGTATGGATGGAGCTGCTTTTCTTTTCTGCTTACTTTTACTGGAGGAATTGCCTTGCTTGTAACCTTGCCTGACCCTTTATTTCTATGGCCCTCACACTTTTCCCACGGAGTTATTGATTCCACGTCTTGCTTATTCACATGCACAGACACCATAATAAGTAAATCCATCTCCCGTGAGTCCCTGCTGAAGAAAGTGCAGTCCTAAGGGGAGGGAGGCAACACAGTCAGGCCCAATTTTCTTTTCTTTTGTTAAGGATTACCATCATATTGTTATGTACTTTACAGCCCCAACATCGTGCCAATTCATGAAGTGCAGGGGGACTCGGACACATTTGGGATACTCGCTTGCAGAAAGAATCCAATAATAGAATATATTCATCCGTGGTGGCTTAATTAACGGGTGCTGCTGGAGTGGAACAAAGCTAGTTGATGTGATATAAACACTCAAAAAAGTGCATTTCATGAGATAGAAACACACAAGCTAATGTATAAAGAAATCATTTTGGATTCTGGTCATCTTAGACGTCCAAAGTACAGAAATGCTGAGATATGCAATCAGTGTTTTCCACTTAAAATTGTGCCTCAGTTTCGTAGGTCTTCTCTTAGAGTAGGCCGTAGACTTTTTTTGCAACATGTTATCATACATGTCAGCTGTCCACTTGGCTTTTGACACCCCACTGGTTTTGAAAGAAAGTCTCCGACATTTCATTTTTCAGTGATTGTAGTTATTCTCGCTGCTTCACTGTAGCATATCTCAGCATGAAGCTGGTTTCACGCTGAAATAATGGGCCAAGGAATAGCACTGTGCCTCATGTCAGCTGTCATCTTTAGAAATGGGAAGGGTGTGCACGGTTCCTTTTCAAATATTGGATCGGGCTGAAAATCACTAGTCGGTTCTTCAAGGCGGGGCGACCACAGAAAAGAAACAAGGAATCTTAAATGTCACTGCCTGTCCTCGTCTGTCCAGAAGTGCACTATATTACTTTTCTGTGGCATTTTGCCTCCCTAAGAATGTGCCTGGATGTCAGCAATGAAAGAAAGTGGAGTAAGGAAGTAGCCATTTGCAAAGGGCACAGCCTAATAATCAAATCCAGATGGCCTTTTCCCCCTTGCCATATCTGCATTTTGAATTGATCCTTTGTCATGCATAGTAGAACAAAGAAGAAGAAAAAAAACAGGCAGTCTAGTTTTCAGTGCGGGACCACTCACTCCTGCTACATTTGCGTCCTTAACTTGAAGTTCCTCAGTAACCACATGATGCATTGGACATTGTTGGGTTATCCACTGAAAACTGTCATCTGGTCCTTGGATCATAAGCACGAGCAGCAGTGCGGCTCCTGGACCCAGGTCTGAAAAATGAAGCCAGTATGGAAGTGCAGTTCTTTTAGTGGCCACTTGAGGCAGCAGCAGGTAGCACTGTGGTGCAGTAGTTAGCAGCTGCTTACAGCTGCTGACTGGGGCCTTTCTGTGTGTAGTTTGCATGTTCTGTCTGCTTATGTTAGCCCATTGATCGATTGGTGACCTGTCCAGAATGTACCTCACCTCCTGGTCAATGACAGGTGGACAGGCTCCAGCCACCCCGTGACTCCAGAAGAAAACATAGAGATGGATTATTAAAAATGTAGGTTTACAACAGTGGGATCATCACATTATAATAAACACAATTTACCTATATCCTTCAATTATAAGAATTAGACAAGGTCTACTAAACAGTAAGATTTTATTAACTATAACTATATTTACTGCTATAAACCCCTCAGATTTGACCTACCGGAGGGGGGGGGGT